>VZQC01000400.1:603024-671822 GCA_009823505.1 Rhizomys pruinosus
GGTGTAGCTGGTGCTGACGGTGGAGTCTTGCTTGACTCAGGGAGACCCGTATTTGCTTTATTGGTTGAGTGGCCTTTGGTAACACTCTCTGGTATTCCAGAGGCCATCTGTACACTTGCATGTGTGGTCTCAATACATCTTTCCCATGTTAACGTCAGGTCTTCGGCAGCAGGGCCTTATCGCCTCTCTTCTTGCAGGTATCCCAGTTTAGAGGCAAGGAGCCTTTATCTTTTGTAAAGACAGGTTTGCCAGCCGCCCTCTGAGCTCCCGGTTCCCTCTGGGATTATGGGAAGAGACTGGAGGGAAGCAGAGATGGTGAAGGAAAACAAGCCAGATTGTTCTGGTTGCCTCCCTATGTGGCTGTCAAAAGATGGCTGTGTCTCTAGTTGGAAAATCCCACCACTTGTTAAGAGTGTCTTTCGGGTTAGCCCTGTCTGCCTTTAGCTTCTGGTAACCTCACTCCAGCCTGAGCTTCAACCCAGGAATGATAAATACTTCCTCCTCTAATGAGCCCAAGAGGCCTTCCCTATCCCGCCTGGCTCCCCTCACCTTGCCATTTCTATGCACATAGCCCCTTATGAAAGAATTCTTAGTTTATCCATACCTTGTTCTTTCGTGTACTCTTAGTGAACAGCCGGTTACGATTTTATGTATATGGTGACCTAAATTTCATGGTAAACAGAAAATCTTGAAATTCATTTCACAAAATGGTACCTGAGTGTCTGAACCTAGAGAGGCTATCGCTGAGTTTCGTCATCTTCTTTTTATTTTTTAATATGTTTTTCATTGTTATTAAACTTTTTCATACATCATACATCATTTCTCAAGCCAATTTAGAGTCATTTCCCTTTTCATGACCCCCACCCCACCTGAGTTCATGCACTCTGCCATACATGACTTGCATCTTTTTCTGAGTCTTTCCAGACTTTTTTCAAAGCAGAGGATTATTGTTTTGGGGAGAACTTCACTGTTTCAGTCATTTTTTTCCAGTTCTTTTGTTGTTGTTCTCTCCAACTTGTATTACACACACACACACATATATATATATATCTTCACCTGAAATGGAGGATTTTCTTTTCTTTTTAGGCTAAAAGATGTCATATTTTCCTGAAGGAAGTGTTTGAAGGCTCCTCCTTGGCAAGCTCAAACAATCATCAATCCTTTGTGCTCCACACTGGGGGCTTTCCTTCCCATGGTCACCCAAATGAGATCCAGTAAGCACCATGTCCTGTCTTGATCTTCCTGTACTGGCCTCCATGATACAGCCTGGGTAGTCCAACAATGGCAGTCTATACTCTGAAGAGGTTGAAACGCCAGTAACTGCTCAGTCCACAAGCTGGATGTCTCAGCAATCCCCATCTGGCATTGAAGGTTTGGAGGATTCTTGGAGAGACATGAGTCTTCGATCCATATTGGAGGGTTAAAAAGCTGTGTCTCATGTCTTTGAAGGATGGCAAAAGTGTGGCAGCCAGAGAGTAGATGCTCTTGCCAGTAAGAATTGAAAACAGGCAAAACAACATCATGTTCTTCTTACTTTTAGTTGGATCTGTGTGATAAAAACATACTACTTTTTGTTTGAAGGGAAATAATCTCAATAAATAATATAATAAAGAAAACAAAATAAAATAATAACAATAGCAGCAAAAACAAGAACAAGCCCAGAGTTTTAGATCTCAAGGTTAACTGGGCAAACTTAGCTGCATCCTAATGCTCAGACGTTGCCTTTCCTGGAGAAGAATATATGAATGGTGGAGGAATGGGTGCTTCCTCAGGGTCTAGAGAACAGATAGAATGTGGTTTCTCCCTCCTTATTCATGTGCATACTTGTGATTATCTTCCCCCTACATTTTGGGAAGTGTCAGTTCATTTGTACTGTGATTTTAGCTACTGAACATTAATCTTTCACCATGAGACATGGACAGTGCTCCTGTCATGGGGATGAGAGACCATGTTCAGTGACCTAGTGGTGATGTTACTGTTTTGGGGGGTTCCAAGTGTCCAGGGCTCCAGTTCTTGTTTGCTTAGCCATTTCTTTGAGCATGCTGTCTACTGAGTCCCGAGAGAATGGATTTGCAGTGTTGGTTACCTGATATTGCAAATGCAGAGCTCACTGAAGAACCTTGGGCTCTTATTTGAGTTTGACTCACCAGCCCAGACTCCCAGATCTCCTGATGCTCTCACCCCTCTTGTAGATTCCCCCTTGGGTATTGGTGGCCATTTGCATCTGTTCAGCTCGATCAGGAACAGTCTGGCCTAGCTGGCAAGTCTTTCCAGAAGAGCAAGAGTTGATGCAAATTGGTCTATAGTGGCCAGTTCTGGGGGGAAAAAGGCTTGTGTGTGAGTGTTGGGTCATAGCAAATTGTGTTAGGATCTTTGTTCAAGTCAGTGATTTCCATCAAGCATGGAGCTAGGAAGAAATGACTTACCAAGCAGAGGGGGTCCATGAAAGCAATAAACCAGAATGAAAGTAACAGCCAGGCATTTCATTGCAGCACTAATGGAAGCGAGAGGCTGAATAGGAAAGGGGTCCGGGTTTCCCAGTGTAGTGTTTTGAAAAGAGTAGACTTGAACATCAGGTCGATTGGCACAGATGTGGGAGTTGTCTCATAGTCAAAGAGAACCATGAGGGGCTGGAGAGATAGCCTAGCGGTGAAGAGCACCAACTGCTCTTGTGGCGGACCTGGGTTCCATCCCCAGCACCCACATGGCAGCTGAGAACTGTCTGTAACTCCAATTCCAGGAGAACTCCAGCTCCAGGGGAATCTGACGCCCTCTTCTGACCTCCGCGGCATTGCACAACACGAGTGCACAAACCTACATGCAGACAGTACATTCATACACATAAAAAATAAATAAAATTAAAAAATTCAAAGAGAACCATGAACAAAAGTCTCCTTTATGCTTGGTGACAGAGACAGCTAGGTGGGAAAGAAAGGGTGAGGAGGGGGGAGTTGGGACAGAGGGTATGGAATATTGACTCAGAAAAGCACATTTTTTTCAACATATGTATTTATTGAACATTTGTGGATTTCATACAATATATTTTAATCACACTTCGACCTCCCCTATCTAGACCAACTAGATAAGGAGGTCTTGGCCGAAGTGCCTGAGGAAGCCCTTGATGGACAGCCCTGGTAAGGAGGGGCTGGGTCAGGAATGCAGATACACAGGAGATCATGGTTGACTCTTTGAGCACTTCACCATAACTCTGTCTAGACCATGTTGCATGTCTAGAATGGAGAGGATCGCGTCTCCCCTGAGAGGCCACCAGAGAGAAAATTTGTTGTTAGGCTGATAGGTCACATACAGGATTTGGGGATGAGGCTGACTCTGTCTACTTTCTCTATGCTGAAGCAACTAAGAATATCTCCATGACTTCTGTGTGAACCAAGAGCTAAGGTGTCCTGTTAATATCTCTTTACATCAGAGACATGTCTGGAGACAGAGATTCCTATATTAGTTGGCTAAGGACGTGAAGGAAAACAGAATTCGGAAGTGGGAGGTTGGAAAGGGAAGCGCATGGAGCGCCTTACTATTCCTGTGCTATCTCTACATCATCTCCACTCTGCAGAAGAGATGAGAGATAGAGCAGGTGACACGCCTCCCCCTGCGTCTACAGCTGCTAAGTAGTGGGAGTTTTCTCTGATGGTGAAATCCATTCTGTAACTGCTACATTCGCTAATTTCTGGCCCAGTTGGAAATATGCACACAGAAGATTGGAGTAAATGTCTTCAAGTTTTTTTTCCCCAGTCTAATGTAATGTATTGGTTGGAAGTCGATTCTCTCTTTAAGGAAATGTATTTAACCTTATCAATACTTTGGGATACTCCTAACAGATAAGTTCCTGAAGCCTGTAACTACCCAGGAGAATGCATTTTGCTAAAAGCTTGGACCATGTAGGGAAAGTGATTAAAAAAAGCAGATAAAATATCGATGGTGGAAGAACCAGAGGCAAGAAGAAATTGAAAGAAAGTGGAAGAAATGAGAGCCAAATTAGAATGTGGGGAATATTTGAGTGTATTCCCCTGGAGATCACAATGACATGGATTCTTAGGACAGAATGTTGTTACTAAAAAATGCTGATCCATAACCGTTTGTTAATTTTGATTGTCACCTTGGATTAAGAAATGGCTGGAAGATGAGCGAAGCACACATAGCTCGTGAGTGAGTCTTTGGTGGTATTTCTAGGGCCAGTTCAATCCTAGGCTTGAACCTAGTCAGTGGATCAGTTCCTCGGAGGACTCAGCTATGATGATATGATGTGAAGACAGTGAAAGGTAGAGTGACAGGACGCAGAGGAAGGAGGTCACTGGGGGCACGTCCTTGGGGCAACATTTTACCTTGTCCCCTTCCTATAGTCTGCTTCTCTTGGTTTTCTGCCTGCGGTAATGTGAACTGGTCCGCTCCACCATGCCTTCCCCACCGTGATAGACTGACATCTCTTAAACTGTGAGTGAGAAGTCATTCCATCTTTGAATTGTTCTCTCAAGTATTTTAGTGAGGATGAGGAATAGCTAACAGGGAAGACTTCTGGGTTTTTTTTTTTTTTTTTTTGGTCTTACTCTTTTTGAGACAGGATCTCCCCGTAGCCCCAGCTGGCCTGGAACTCACAGAGATCCACCTGCCTCTGCTTCCTGAGTACTGGCTGGCCTGGAGCTTGCTATGTAGACCAGGCTGGCCTTGAACTCACAGAGATCCCCCTGCCTCTTCCTCCCGAGTGCTGGAATTAAAGGCGTGCACCACCACCCCCAGTGTAAGACAGTTCTTAGCTATCATGTGGGTGCTGGGAATTGAACCTGGGTCCTCTGCAAGAGGAGTCAGCGCTCTTAACTGCTGAGCCATCTCTCCAGCCCCAGGGAAGCCTTCTGTATAAGATGAGAGTCAGTGTGGGGAAGAGGGCGAGGCAGTGCTGGAAGCTAGGCTGAGTCTCTTTGGGGTCCACATGTTTTGTACACTCGCTGTGACTTTTTGTTGAGTATGGATAAAGCTTTCATTGAGTAGGCTAGATAAAATACCATCTGAGATCAGGGCTGGAGAGATGGCTCAGCAGTTAAGAAGACCTGAGTTCAGTTCCCAGCACCCATGTTGGGCAGGTCACAACTACCTGTAACTCCAGCTCCAGGGGAACTCTTCTGGCCTCTCTGGGTACGTACACATATGTGGTATTTACTTACACACGAACACACACACACACACACACACACACACACAGGAATAAAACTAAATATAAAAATAAACCTTAAAAAATATATTATCAACTTGGGCTATTTGGCAGAGTGATTAAGACCACACTCCACAGTGGGCTATACCACTTAGTATGGTTCATTACTATCTTGCGGCCTACACTGAGAAGAAGAAGAAAAAAAAATATTATCAGCCAGGCATGGTGATGCATGCCTTTAATCCCAGGGAGGCAGAAGCTGGCATATCTCTGTGAGTTCAAGGCCCATCTGGTCTACATAGCAAGTTCCAGGCCAGCTAGAGTTACTGGGAGACCCTGCCTCAAAAAGACAAAAAAAATTATCATCTGAGATCCAATTCAGCCTTAACTCCAACCATGAATCCATATAATTGGATGTTTCCCAATATTTGCTTATATCCCCCCCTGGGGGCAGGGCAATTGTGTCCCAATGACCTCTTTCCTGACTCTCCCATTTTCAAATCTCTCCCACCTCATCCAATGTTTGAAGCTATGGTGTGCTTCATTCATTTATAAGCTATCTCCTGTTATTTTGAGTGCAGAATTATGCATATTTTTGCTTTTAATAACTTCCTATTGAGTGAATGAGGTCTGACTGCTCAGAGCCATTTACATTTCCTGTTATTTGTGGAGGGTTCCTCCTCACCTGGAAGACACATTTCTGAAGTGTCAAGAGCAGGAGTTTAATTTGGCAAATATTTGTCATGTACTAGCTCTGTGCTAGCTGAAACAGAAGCTCTCAGGAAACCCAGTCTTGTAACTGGGTTAAAACACAGCACCAGATAATCACTGTACTCAGAGGGAACTGATGAAGCAAAGACACAGCACACTGAAAAGGAAATGAAAGATAGAATCTGAGTCTTTGAGAAGCGAAAGCATTGAATTGGTCATGTTCCAACTTTATCCACGTTTACAACTTATGTTTGTGTGTTACTTTGATTTTTGTAGTTTTGTTTTTTCACAATGGAGAAGCATCACAACATTTTCGGAGTTTGAAACATTTAAAAATTCTTTTTTTTTTTTTGGTCTTTTCGAGACAGGGTCTCCCTGTAGCCCCAGATGTCCTGGAACTCTCTCTGTAGAGCAGGCTGGCCTTGAACTCACAAAGATCTGCCTGCCTCTGCCTCCCGAGTGCTAGGATTAAAGGCGTGTGCCACCACACCCGGCTAGACATTTAAAAATTCTTATGTGGACATTGTTATGAGAATAGAGGTTTCTAGAAGCATGCCCATCTTAATTGCAAAGCAGCTAGCTCTTTGAACCAGGTCCCCCATCCCTGTCATTCATTTTAGCACAGTTTGTGTGAGAGCAATACAGATGTCTTCTCAATCTCACAGACAAGAAAGCCAGGGCTTAGAGATCTTAGGTAGCTGGCTCGAAGGTAGCCAGTGAAGACGATGTAGCTTTTTCAGAGCACACTCTAAGGACAAAGCCAACTGTGGTCTAAGGGAAATACCAGACCTGGGACGTGCCATGGTAGAAACTGGTGTGTTAGAGGGAGGCCGGAACAGCCAAGTCTTCAAATGGGAAACAGGGTAGGAGACTTTGTCAGGACATCAGTATCAGCATCACAGGGCTTTCCCAGGGGGCAGCGTATGGCTCATTTGCTTCCGAGATCAATTAAAATGTGGAGAAAATTCAGAGGAGGAAGAAGCAGATGAATGTTAACCGCATTTTTGAAGTGGCCTCTGGCTCAGCCATCTTTGGGTGGACTTACCTCTTGCCCCATGCAGGGGTGTGGGTTCAGAAGGAAGAGCCTGAAGTGCCTGGTGGGAGGCAATGGAGGCCTGCTTCGTAATGGAGGTGCCATCACTCTGAGCACTCTGCGGTTCTTGCTCCCCGTTCTCGTCATGTACTGCCCAGGCCACCACCCTGACCTGGAAGTCTCCTGCTGAATCAGTCGCTTTTCCAGGACTATAGAGTTTTCTTTGCTTTTTTTCTTTTCTTTCTGTAGTCTCCATTAGTGACCCTGAAGCATTAAAAGAGGATCATGCCAACTTCAAATGAGAGTAAAAAGAAAGGCACCTGAATCCACTGAAAGTCTGATTTGGTTTGATGGGATAATGTTGAATGGAACAATCAGTCCAGACTGTTACCAGAGCTGTTAGGATCAGAGCCTGGGCCCTGGAGGCCCCAGTAAGGCAGAATTAGCCACTTGTCCTTAATAGGCCAATTAATGAACAACTTACATTGAAAAGCAGAGAAGAGAGATGTATTCATTGTGGCCACACTGGAAAAACAAACAGGTCTGGTCACACCAAGTCCAGCAGGACATGAAAGTTGGGTTTCAATACAGAGCAGAGGTTTACATAAGTGAGCAGTGCTGGTCAAGGTGTGGCCCTGCCTGTCACCCATCATTGTCTGTGTGCCAGTCTCTCCTGCAAGGTGGTCTGACAAGTTGCCAGAACTGTATGACATCTCTTCTTGGGAGACAAGCCCCTCCACAGGCTGGTACCAGGTTTCAGTCTTTTCCTTAGATGAGATTCTTATGGAAATTTCAATTTTCTGAGGTTCCTTATTTCTATAATCTGATAGCTGATGGGAGGGGGACTTGTGTCTCTTTAGAATATGTTCATTCCTGCCAGGACAGTTATAAGATCCTGAATCATGTCAATTCCTTGGCTTGCCACAGTAATCAAAATCAAGTTACACAGATGATACTGGATACAGGCTTAGAAATGAACCAACTAAGCAAATGTGCCAGTACCTTCTGCTCTTCCATCTGGCTGCTTAACATTCAGTCATGGACCTAGATTCATCCATCTAGCCATTCAAGCAAACTGTCTGTGAGTCAATGAAAAGTCATTCAGAAACTATAGTGTGTTCATTACGAGATATATTGTTGGCAACCTGATTAGGATCCGAGACCCTCAGCAAGGAAACTTGAATAGCATGTGTCCCCCAAGACTCCACTTTTCCTGCATCTTTCTAGGCTGACTAGTGTATAAGACTAGGGGTTCCACTTGGGTATCATTGTCTCTGAAGTCCCTCTCTGGATTCACCATATTCATCCAAGACTGAAGCTTGTTTTGAGGCAGTCTACTTTTCTTTGAACCAATCCAGCTCTGGTGCATATAGTTCAAGAGTTGAGTCTTCCCTCATCTGGTTGTGTTCTTGCTGGATACTCCCATCATGCCTCATCCCTTAGGTGTGATACCCACTTGCCTGATCATAACACTTCAATCACTGCTAACCAAATTCAGCCATCATAAAAAGATAACCACTAAGTCAAAGTATGTAATGTAATAAAAGGATAGATGGGATCTTCACTTTTCAAAATTGGTTATTAAGCCAAAGAAAGGCTTCTTAAGTCCTTGAAAAGAATCATGAAGCTATGCGATGCTGAGCTTAGCCACAGGTCCCCATCTTCTTTGAATCGGAATTGATGAAGCCTTTTGTGATTTGGCTTCTGTCCTTTTTTCAGAAACCCTGAACCTTTGAGTTGTGTCAAGGTGTCTGTCTAGAGGACAACGTTGTTCCTTTCTTCTGAGTGACCTATTGGGATCAGACATTAAAGAACAGGGCCCGATACTGCTGAAAAGGATTCATGGAAAATGAACCAGGGAGAGCTGGGAGTGCTTGAAAATCTTTGCTTCTTCAAAAAGCCTCACATGGAGATTGGTCGGGTCAGTGAGGTTCACAAATCATCCACAGGAGTAGCTCGGGGACAATGTTAGAATGTGAAAGCCGTGGTGGCTCTGAGTTTTAACTCTTTTCCAAAATCACAGGGTCCAGTAATTCAGTCTCTGGGTAAAAAAGAAACTCCCAAATGGTCTAGTGAAGCCGAAGTAAGACAAACAGGAAACTTAGCAACTTAAATTTGTTTGAAATCCTTTTTTTTATATTGAAATGTTAGTGTGTGTGTGTGTGTGTGTGTGTATTCATGTGTGCACGTGCCTGTGAGCACATGTAACGATGTTCATGTGGAGGTCAGAAGACATTGTATGAGTCAGTTTTCTTTTTCTACCATGTGGATCCCATGATAGAGGTCATCTCCAGGCTTGGCAGCAAGCCCCTTTACCCACTGAGTCAGTCATCTATCAGCCCTGAAAGTCAAGAGCAGGAAAAGCAATGCTACCTTCTTACCTCTCTATATCTTCAAAGAACTAGTAGAGGAAAATGGAGAGGGGAGGAGCTAGAATTCTCCTATTAGCATTTTTTTTTTTTTTGAGACGGCCTTGCTAGGTAGCCCAGGCTGGTCTTGAACTTGTGATCCTCTTGTGTCAAGTGCTGGGATTGCAGGCACGTGCTACCACAACGGAGCTCTTCTGGCATTTAAAGTCTTCCTCTACTGTTTCTGTATCTGTCTCTTTTTCAATTTCTGTGCCTTTTCGTATGATAGTCCAAGGGCTTCACAAGACCCAGAGTGCTCATTTAGAGTCCGAGTCTGGTCGTTTTTCTACTTTTCCTTAAACTCGTTAGGATCACTTTGATCTTCCAAGGCGTCCAATGCAAAATCCTCACATGACCCACAGATCCTACCCTGGCCTTGCGGCAGGTTTCTCTGCTACCTGCTTCCACTTTTTTTTTCAACCTCCAAGACTCTATTCTTAACATGTTAGCCATATGGGTACTTTGAAAACATGTTTCAAAAATCTGTCACTTCTCTTTTACTTGCTTCCAACTCTACCTGCCTGACAGACTGTCTTTATGGGACAGGCAGCTGTAGAATGCTGTTCTTCTGCTTTGTCCTCTCTTTCCATCCATCACCAGTGAATACATGGTGGATTCACTTGTTTATTTTTATTTCTGATTTTTATACAACTATGTAAGCCTCATGACTTAGGTAATTTGCCTTCTGATTTGCTGTTATGTATCTAATGTCTAGAAATAGAATGGAAAATGTTCACTGCTCAGAGTGTAATTATATGTTTTGAGATACTGATAATTTTGTCTTCTTGCTAGTAATTCTCTATCTTATTTATATATTGCCCTTACTTTGAGAGAATTGTGCAAAGTAGATACTTGTGACAGAGAGCACTATATTCTGGCCCTGGTTTTAAACTCTGTGCCTTTGGAGAAGGAATTTTCAGTCTTGCACTACTGACGTTTGGAATTGTCTTCATTTTCTTTTTGGTCACTGTGATGAAATACCTCAGCAAGCGACTTAAGGGAGAAAGGGTTTACTTGGTTCAGAATTCTAGGGACCAGAATTCTAGGGTACAGTCCCTCAGTGCAGGAAGTCGAGGAACTTAGAACAGCAAGAGGAGAGCAAGAAGTTAGTGTGCGCGTGCTCACACTCAGCTCACTTCCTCCTCTCCAGCCCATGAAACAGGGCTGCTCACATACAAGGTGGCCCGTTGCTGTGATAAACACCATGACAAAAGCAGCTTGGGGAGGAAAGGGTTTATCTGGCTTCCGTGATCCTGTCACAGTTCATCGTTGAAGGAAGCCAGGCAGGAACGTGGAGATAGGAACTGAAGCTCAGACCATGGGTGACCGCCGCTGTTTACTGACTTGATCCCCTGGCCTGTGCTCAGCCTGCTTTCTCATACGATACAGGAACAACCCACCAAGAGATGGTGCCACCCACATTGGGCTGGGCCCTCCCACATTACTCAAGAATCAAGAAAATGCCTCACAGATATGTTTGCAGGCCAGTCCAATGGAGGGAATGCCCCAGTTGAGGTTCTCTGATACGAGTTGACAATGGAAGCTATCCAACACAGCTGGTGACTGTGCCACATCCACAACGAAAAGGAACCGTCTCAGGGATGTGCTTCTTCACTGTGGAAATATCTGGTACATGGTAGGATATTTGGCAGCATCTCTGACCTCTACTTGCAGCACCTTGACCACATCCCCATCAGTTGTGATAATCAAAACTGACTCCAGGCATTGCCAACAGTCCACTAGGAAGGAGCAAGATTGTCAGGACTGAACACTGCCCTGATGTCTCAAGGTTAAGCTCATCACTTAGGTCAGATAGTCTTGTGTCAGTATAAAAATGTTTAAAAACAATGGCTTTTTTTCTTTCATCCAGTTATTTATTCTTTAGCAATTTATCCAGAGAAAATAATAAAAAAATGCACACAAAGATTTACATGCAGAAATATATATTGGTGCATTATTTATGATCAAGCACGGACTGACAACAGCTTAACTCCTAAACGAATGCTTCAGGAAGATTGTGTTATAGGATGGGGTATTTTTTCTCCACCAGAAATTATACTTTTGAGAAAAATTTATTGGCACAGACTAAGTAATATAAACATATATAATATATATAAAACCTAGCACCTTAGGATCAATACATATATGTATATTATATGTTTTTATCTTTAACATGTTTATTTTTATGTGTGTGCATGTCTCTCTCTCTTTATATATATATAGATATATTGGACTATATATATAGATATATTGGAATATATATATATATATATATATATATATATATATATAGATGCAGGTGCTGGTGGAAGCCAGGAGAATTGAATCCCCCAAAGCTGCAGTTGTAGATGTTGTGAGCTGCCTGATGCAGATGTTGGGAATTGAACTTGGGTCTTCTAGAAGAACAGGAAGTACTCCTTATCACTGAGCTGTCTCTACAGCATGATCTTAATCACACACACACACACACACACACACACACACATACACACACACCCCTACCTCACATCCCACAAAGCATAATCTTAAATTGCTAAAAAGTAAGCAAACAAAAATGCTGTTATGGTTTAGATTTGGAATGTCCCCCATTTGGCTCATGTATTTGAATGCTTAGTACTCAGCTAATGGTGATGTTTGAGGTGTGTGTGTGTGGAAACTTTGGGAGGTGGAGCCTTGCTGGAGGTAGGGCATCACTAGAAGATGGGTATTATGGGCTGTTGCCTGGCCTTGGTTCTGCTTCCTGGTCCACAGAGATGTGAGGGAGCAACGGTGTGAACTCTCACCATTGTGGATCATGCGGCCCTCTGCCTTGCCTTCTCCACAGGGACTGACTGGGTCCCTGAGCCATGAGCCCAGATAAATCTCTCCTCCCTTAAGTTTCTTCTTGTGAGATACTAAGTCATGGTGATAAGAAAAGTAGTTCATATAAATATCAAGGATGGCTTTGCTAGGCTCCTGTCTTTTTTGCCTTGGAGAGGCAGGCATTGGGGCCATCAACAACGAAGACCACATGGCTTCCCTGGTGGGTGACATTCATGAAGGCCAGTGGCCCCAAAGAACGTGTGGCCTTTTCTTGGGCTGAGTCTATTTCAGTACCATCCTTGCTTGTTGAAAGTTGCCTCCTCCATGTAGAAACCCGAATGGACAATTCTTGGTCTCTTTTCTCCTATTAGTACCTTCCTCAAACCAGCCTGTTGGAACACAGGCATCTGGTAAAAATGACAAGAGGGGAACTGGGGATATAGTTCAATGGGAGAGTGCTTTTCTAGCATATATGAAGCCCTGGGTTCTATTCCCAGCACCATCTAAAACAAACAAACAAACAGACAAACAACAACCAAATAAATAAGTTAGTGTCTTTTAGGGGGCTGGAGATATAGGTTCAGTTGGTAGAGTGCCTAGCATGCATGAGACAGTGGATTCTATCCCCAGCACTGCATAAATCAGGCATGGGGGCAAATACTCATAATTTAAGCACTTAGAAGTTAGAGGCAGGAGGATAAGGTATTCAAGATTATCTGTGGCTACATAGGGAGTTCAAGACCTGTCAAAAGAAAGTAAGAAAGCAAGCAAGAAAGAAAGAAAGAAAGAGAAAAAAGAAAGATAATGAGAAGATGAAATCCTTGTGTCTAGAGAATATACATGCACCATTTTCCATCTTTTTCCATAAGATGAAACAAATATGACATATGACACTCACTGAGGTATACAGCTTTTCCCAAGGGATTTGTCATAATAGAGCTAATGTTCAGCATGTGAATATTGTTTTCTTCCTAGTTACACAGAAGGCATTTTAGGGTGGACAGGGGTTAATGGTGCAATGCCCTTTTTCCAGGATAACTTTATTTGTTTTTAAACAACCTTTGGCCATTGTGTCTGTTTGACTTCTTCTTGTGTGGCACATAGCAAGACACTTTGTTTATTTCCCTCTTTAGATGATCTGTTCTCTTACGCTCATAGTGAAATTCATTTGCAGTTAGGCATATGGAACATTAAGATAGCAGAAAAGGATGTTTCATGGTTTAACTGAAAGCTGAGAAGGCAGAGAAACTCCTATACCATAAAAACACACAGGCTCTGTGCTAAGAGCCTGGAGCTCCCGTGCTAAGAACTTAATGACTGTGCTAGGAACTGACCACTGCTGATACTAGCTGCTGTTTTCTAGGCACTGTTCGCATATACAGAATCATGAGACTTTCTGCTTTAAAAATACAGATTGCAAGGTTAGAGAGATGGCTCAGTCAGTAAAGTGCTTGCCTTGCAATCATGAGGACCTGGGTTGGATCTCTAGAACCTGGTGTGATGCTGTGCAATTATAACTGGGAAGGCAGAGTCCGGCAAAACCCTGGGACCTGCTGACTAGTCAGCATGACCTACTTCTGAGGTCCAGGCCAATGAGAGACCCTATTAAAAAAATGATGGCTATGCCTGAAGAATGAGATATTAAGTTGCCGTCTGGCTTACACACACATACACACACACACACACACACACACACACACAGCAGATAACTGGACTCCACCTTTAAGCTTTCTTGTTCATTTAATCGAGGTTGGTGGCCAAGAATTCTGGTCCCTCATTTCCTAGGTGATGCTGACTTCTTGGTCTGAGGATGATGACATCTTGAGACTACTGGTCTTTAATTAATCAACCAGTCAGGAATATCTGTTTGTGAGCCTGAGCCTTTAATGGCCACACCAGCTCTCCAGCACAGTCAGGGATATTCTTTAATCCTCTGTCCTCTTGACTCTATCTGGATGCTCTGGCAGCATCCTCTGAGTCTTCCAAGGACAGCAAGAAATGACCTGAGGACATAAGCTAAAGATGGAGAAAAACAGGAGAGTCCATCTATGAGGATGCTGGTGGGAAAAAGAATTTGGGCCACAGGGATCTGTGGGACGGTGGAGGAGACCCTGAGTCTGTGTGGCTAGGTTTCTTCTTCAACCTAAAAAGGGGTGTGCTCAGAGACTACCTGAAGTACAGAAAGCTGATTACATATAAATCGCTTGACATTTCCCATTCTGGATGGGCTCATTGTAGACCAAATAGGTTATTGAAACTTCAAGGAAAAAAAAAAAAAGAACTGGCATGTTTCTCAAGATCAGCTCATTTACATTTCATGTCAGGAATGTGCATGTGTGCATGCGTGTACGTGTGTGTGTGTGTGTGTGTGTGTGCGTGTGTGTGCGTGTGTGTGCACACATCATATCCTCATAAGAGTCCAAGCAGTCTCTCCTTCCTGCAGCCTGAAATTGTATGTAATCCTGTTCTCCTGGCTGCCCATCATCCAGGGAGGGGGGAGTGGTACTGCTAGACTATAAGGTGGAAGGTGGATTGAAGAGGGCATACCATGACCCAGCTATCATATGTCACCCATGCTGGAGTCTGGGTTTTTGGTGAGGCAACTACCTGTTGAATCTGTCATATAAGAAACCCCATAGGGCGGGGGACGCGGGTCTAGATTTGATAATCTTGTACAAAATATATTTTAAAAAAAAAGAAAAAAAAAAGAAACCCCAACAAATTCAGTGCTCCATCAAGCTGGACTTGGGTGGAATCATTCTTTGATATGTCATTACCTCATCTATCTGGGGCAAAGAGCACTAGGGTCCCCCGAAAAAGTCACAAGAACCAACCTCACATTTTTCAAGAGAAATGAAAAAAAAAAATCTAGATTTGGAGTTAAATTTTCTAAATTTTTAGAGGCTGACAATGTAGTCTTGATCTAAATAAATCAAATTTGGGGGCAAAATTTAGTGTGAAGGCTATCAGTTTTGGCCAGTTATTCTTATAAGGCCTATCTTCTATTCCCCTCCCCCCCAAATTAATAGTATTCAGTTTGCCATGCTATTTTTATTGTGTCATAAAAAATAAGCCTCCCTTAGGGACTCTGAGATCTACAAGACAGAAACTGCTCATTTTATTAGCCTCTGTATCTCTGATGCTTGGCGTGTGTTCAACCCTTCAATGTAATGCTGATGCTGTGAACCTGAAGTCAGCACAGATTTCACACGTGAAAGGTGTTCTCAGATAAGACTACCCTCATGTCAATTGCAGTGACCACCTAGGCCTTCCCTGGCCACTGTTCTCCTGACATGGGTTCCAATCATTTTTCATATCTTATAATTTTCTAGAATGATTCACAGAACTCAAGAATAAGCCATACTTACTGTCCTAGTTTCATTATAAAGCAAACAGTTAAGGACCATCCAATACAAGAGACCCACAGGACAGGATCCAGAAGGTCCTGGACACGAAGCTTACACACCATCTCCCTGTTAAACCGGTATGTCAGAGCCACATGACATGGATACTTATAAACACCAACCAGGATTGCTTCCTGAGCTTCGTTGTTGAGTTTTTAGTGGGCTCTTTACACAGGCATGGCTGACTCACCAGGGAGCCATGAGGTTGAGCTGAATCTCCAGCCTCCTTCCCTGTCTCCCTGGAGGTTGGGGTGACATGTGGCATATTGTTCCAAGTCTCCAATCATGACTTTGGTTTTTCCAATATAGTCAGAGAAACTACTTAGGTCCCTAAACCACATTACAGGAGCTCAGGTGTGGTTCCAGGAGCCCACGTGAGTCATAGATACACTTCTATCATTTGAGACATTTATGAGGTTTAGAAGCTCCCTCCTGAAAACTCAGAAAGGACACCAGACTAGACAAATTCTTTTTTTTTTCTGTTTCTTTATAAAAAGTTTTAAAAATGTATTCTTTGAAACTTTAATATATGTATATAACATTGTGATCACATTCACTCCTGTTACTCTGTCTTTAAAAAACTCTTCATTTTTATTTTATGTATATGAGTATTCCACATATGTGTACGATGCCTTTGGAGGCCAGAAGAGAGTATTGTAGCCCCTGGAACTGGAGTTATAGATGGTTATGAGTCGCCATGTTGGTGCTGGGAACTGAATCCAGATCTTCTGCAAGAGCATCCAGTGCTCTTAACCACTGAGCTATCTGCCCAGTCCCCAATGACCTCTCTTCTACCCCTCCCAGTTCTCTGAATGCCTTCTTCTTCCCCCAAAATCCCACTCCTACATTAATAAGAGATCAGACAAATTCTCATTATTCAACATTATTCAACAGTCTTCATAAAAGTTGAATAATCATGCACATAGAGTGAATAAGCAAAAGGGTGTGGTCGAGGATGTTCAGATCCTTTCTAAATCTGACATGAAGTCACAGTGATGATAACAACAGAAACAGCAATAAGCTCTTATGCTCCTCTATGGCCATCCATTGGGACACTTCAGAAATGAAGCGGTTTTCTCTCCTTGCAGGGACTTGGGAGGCTTGTGTTTCCTCACCTTCTAGGAAGTAAGCATCTAGGTGACTTGCTTTGACCAATGAAATGCTGTGAACGGTGCTGATCAGTCAGTCCTGATTGGAATCTTTCACAACCATAGGACATTTGCTACATCCCTTTTTCATGGTGTAATATGTATATACTAAGAAGCTAATGATCCAATTTGGAGGTGAAGCATGAATAAGAAATAAACTTTTGCTGAGAAAAACCACTGAGACCCGGAGGTTGTTTATTAGTAAAGTGTAATGGAGTACATTTTGACTACTACCATAAACACTGTGCATGTATTATTAAACCATGATTATCATTTAATACTTGATATAATCTATGAGGTTGTCAGTATTCACAGCCTCATTATTATAGATGAGGACAATGAAGCAAAGAATTAGGCAAGCTCTTCAAATTCACACCATTGGTAAGTGGCAGGGGGAAGCCAAAGTTCCAAAGCTAAGGGCTGTCTCCAAATTTACGAGCTGAACAGCACACATCAACAATGCTGAAGACGGGGAGAGAAGGCCCTAAAGTTGGAGCTGATGGAAGGTGTTACCTTGGTGCACAGCACTGTGTGGGATACTTTTATTTTTGTACTCTATTGCTATTTTTTCTTTGATTTTGGTGTGCTTTTTAAGACAGGGTCTCATGTATCCCAGGCTGGCCTTGAACTCTCAGTGTAAGCTAAGGATAACCTTCAACCTTTGATTCTCCCACATCTACCTCTTGAATGCTGGGATTACAGACATATACCAAAACGTCCTGTTTATACGGTGCTGAGGATTGAACCTAGGGCCTCGTGCAGCCTAGATAAGCACTCTACTGACTTAACTACACCTGTAGCCCCTGTGTTCGGTTGTAGGAAGTTGAGTTGTCCTTTCAGTTGCAGGCTTGGAGGAGGAGGAATGTCTGGAAACCTGTCTGGACATACTTTGGACACCTTTTAATTCACGCCCATGAAATTTTAGAGGATTTTAATTATGGTTGCTTTTTCAGAACAAATACAGAATAGTCTAAGGGATTTCTTCATGCCACATAGAAAGTCTTCCATGCTGCCTTGACATTTGAGGACTTAAGTGTCCAAGTGAATGAATAGTGGTTACATCTGACTGAGTCGGAATTTGAATGGCAGTGAGGAAGGACCAGGGCCGATGACAATGGATCAGCTATTCTGGTTTCTCCTGACTCTTGAAATCCTTTGAATACTTAATTGGATTTTCTTTCAACCATCTTTTATGTCTCCTGCAGTCGGAATGGGAAGAAAACTCATCAAATATGTCCAAGGGTTATTAACAGTCCTATTCTGGCTTCGGTAGAGGGGCCTGGAGGAGTTCCAGGGAGGAGCATCTCAGGAGGCCATTCTTGGAGGGGAAGGGTGATAGTTGCGTGCTCTGGCAGTTGCCTGTCTCCCAGGCCTCAGGCTCCCCCTGTCAAGCCCTTGTGATGCTCAGGCCTGCTCTGCTTGTCCCACCAGGCACACACTAACTGTTCCTACTGACCAGGTTCTCACTTTACCTGTCTTCAAGACTCTTATATGGTCTCACAATGACAGAAGGACAAGTGCTATAAGCCATGTCTTTTGTGTGTATGTATATATGTAATGTATAAATGCATGTTCTCTTGTCTGGGCACACATGTGTATGCATGTGTGGAGACCAGAGGTCGACATTGGGTATCTTCTTTGATCTCTCTGTATCTTATATATTGAGGCAGGATTTTTCAGTTGATCCCAGAGCTCACCAATTCCACTAGTTTAGTTAGCCAGCTTGCTCCGCTGGCATCTATGTGGGTGCTACCCCAGCTGACATAGGTCATGTTGATACGACTTCTGATACAGAGTTCCACATACACAAAACAACAAGTAGTCATTTGTAGGTATTCTTTTAGCAGAAGCACTTAAGAGCAGTTACCTAACAGCCAAAGCCTTGACCCCTGCTGTTATTTTCACAGACCTGTGAAGCCTGGACTGTCTTTTGATCTCTCAGGAAAGAACTTTGATCTGGAATATAGCCTGAGGTTCCCTTGTCCCAATTACCTGCCCTGGCCCCCAATTGTGTGTATGTGTCCAGTCCTGCCTAGGTTAGTATAAAAGCCTTGAGTTCCAACATTAAACTTGAGTCTATTCTCCCAGACCTTGCCCTCTGAGTCATCTTTCATTTCCACAGGTAATTTCCCATGGTCTCCCTCCCCTCTCCTTTCCAGGAACTAAGCCTAGAGACTGTCTGCTTGCAGGCAGGAGACAGCCTTGAAGCTTGCAGTCCTGTAGAACTACCAGTCAGCTCAAGGAGAGAAGAATATTGTGTGGATTGCAGTCACGTGTGACTAAAGGAAAATCAGATGATTAGAAATTACCAGCAGTCATTAATTACTGTTGATGGGGAAAGGGGAGCTATAGAGATGGAGGACTAGAAGCACTTTCTGCAGGGACTCTGGTCTCTTCTGAGATTTCTGTTTCCAACCTTCCATGAAACTCACTAGAAAGCCTATTGATTGTATAGCACTAAGTTGAGTAGGCTTATAGCAGTCAGTGAAACAATTACCTTTAAGAGCCTTATAAGAAGGAAGAAGTCAGGATGGTGAGCCTAGATGATTTAAGGTGAGAATGATCTGGCACTGGGAAAAGATGATAACACAACATGTTATGAACTACACAGGTAAGGGCCTTAAGGAGTGAATAGCAACGATCCAGTTACCAGTTTCGAGAATAAACTTTTATTATTCCATCTTCTTATTTTCCTGGTGGATGAATTTCCTAGATTAAGTAACTAAATGATTTTTGCTTGGTCCTAGAATTATTTAGCATGGAGGGAGGAAAAAAAAAGCATGTTGTGTATAACTATTCTTGAATGAAGTTGACAAGGAGAAAGAAGAAAAGTTTGGTTTCTGTCATGGTTTGGGTATGAACCTCCCCCCCCCCCCACAAAGTTCATGTGTTGTAGGCTTGGTTCCCAACTAGTGGATCTACTCATTGAGAGATGATTGGACCACTAAGGCTATGAGCTAATCTGTGGATTGGATTCATGATTTGATGCTATTATTAGAAATGTCCACGAATGGGCTTAGTTAGAGGAAGTAGGTCGCAGCAAATATGTCTTTATTGGGTGTATGGAGTACTAGAACCTCTCTGCCTCTCTCTGTACTTCCTGAACATCATGAGCTGAGCAGTTTTGCTCAGTCTCACATTCCCATCATGATGCCTTTCCTCACCACAGCTCAGAAGCTATGGAACCAGCCAAACATGGACTGGAGCCTCTGAAACTAGGAGCTGAAATGACATTTTCTTCCTCTGTTTTTCTCAGGTTTCTGTCAAAACGAAAATAAACTAACACAGCCCTAGAACTGTTAAGCACAAAGGAGCTAAGTGTGTTGCTTTCAGCGCCCAGGTTAAGGGAGAACTCGGTCCTCTGCAAGCTCCACATTTCTATTTGTGACTGTGCTGGCTACTTTTAACTGTCCTCAACATGGGCCTGTAGGCATGTCTGTAAGGGATTGTCTTGATTGTTAACTCTGAATGTGGAAACTGTTTTATGGGCTAGGGCTGAACTGTGTAAAGAATGAACAGAGTAAGCTAGCAGGGTGTGTTTGTTTATTCTCCCTACTCTGACTCTGGACGTGATGTCGCTTGAGTTCCTGCCTTGACTGTCACCTGGAGTTATAAGCCAAACAAATCCCTTCTCTCCAAAGCTCTTTTGGTCAGAGTGTTTTATCATAGTAACAGAAATTAAACCAGAACAGTGACCCTGTCCTTCAGCAAATGCCTCTTCCCACACTTAGGATCGGTATCTAATACACAGCATCTGCATTATTCTGAATTATTTAAAGCCGCTGGGGTCAAGCTAAGGTGATGACAGAATCTTCTGGCAGAGAATGTTTAACTTTACACTTTCAATGAGTCACAGTTTCTATGTGAAGTAGTTTATTTCATTTCTTATAATTTGGAAGTAATTTGAAGCCTTTCAAAAGGGACTGAAGGTCAGGGAACTGGCTCACTTGGTAAGGTGCTTGCCACACGAGCATGAGGACCTGAGTTCAGATCCCCAGCACCCAGTGAAATGCTAGGCATGGCAGGGCACATTTATAACCCCAGCACTGGGGAAGTGGAAGACCTGAGAATCTCCCAGGCTTATCAGCCAGCCAGTCTAGCTGAATTAGTTCAGGCAGAGACCCTGTCTCAAAAATTAAGGTAGAACCGGATCTGGTGGTGCATGCCTTTAATCCCAGCACTCAGGTGAATCTCTGTGAGCTTTAGGCCAGCCTGGTCTACATAGTGAGCTCTAGGCCAGCTCAGGCTACATAGTAAGATGCTATTCAAATAAATAAATAAATACATAAGGTGAAGAGAGATGGAGGAGGGGATCTGACATTAACCTCTGGCCTTGGCACACATGTGCACACATGTACACATGCATCCATATTCATAGGTGGACACACATTATCACATAAACACTCACAGCACACAAAATACAAAAGGGATTGACCCTTCAGTGCTCTGTCACCCAAACATGGGGTTGTCTTCTTGGGAGTGAACCAGTGTGGTTTCCCGATGCTTCTTTAAAACAATTTTTGCTCCCCCAAGGCAGAGGGGCGAAGACTTCCTTCCTTATCACAGGGAGCTCAGGGCATTGTTTGACTCAGTGGAACCCTTGGCCATTGCATCTGAGCCTATATAGAGCAGGGAAGGTCTACTCAAACATCATTTGTTTAAAGTGTAGTAATTTTATGCACCAGCAAGTTATAAAATACAGGCAGAATCTCTGACTGCACAATAGAGAAACATGCCTAGGCCCTTAGAAACATAAATGACAGGCTTAGCATTGGAATTTAAACGACAGGTTGTTTTCTTCTTTGGATGCAGATAACAGTTAATGGTGACAAGGGTGTAGCGTTTCTAATGTGATTTCCCCTCTGGAAGTATGTCTTAGAAATCATGAAGCTATTTTCAGTTCAGAAAGATGATTTTCAAAGAATTAAGTTAAAGAGCTACCTAAAACAGAGCCAAAACAGAACAGAACCAAACCAAACCTTCTGAGGGAATTCGTTTATTTGCTTTTCTTTGAAAGAGAAACTCTGTGTTCCCTATCAGTCCTTAAGTTTGCTGAGGAAATTATTTTCTCTGTAGAAGTAAAATAATAATAATAATAATAATAATAATAATAATAATTCCCATGCCATACACTGATCAGTGACCCCAGTATGATTTCCATAGTGCCACAGCTCTTCATTGTATGACCTCATACAGCGGTGACCCCATAGTGCTATAGCTCTTCATTGTATGACCCAGTGGACCTGTCTAAACTTGCTTGAGATAGTTTTATTCCCCTATTTTTGGATGGTGCATTTAAAGGTTAGAGAGGTTGTTATTTGTGGCTTGCCTTCTTTCTCCGAAAGCCTTACAACACCTTGAATGTTAGTTGCAGAAGGAACAGATACAAATAGAAATCAGCTAGTTAAAGAAATGGAGGAAGACAGTCCAAGTGGATGGAAAGTGTATACAAAGATAGCATGTCATGGAATACCTTGGGTTCAATTATTCCAGGAAGCATATGGCTGGACTAAAACTCTAGGGGGCAGTGAGGGGAAGGAAGGTCCAGGTCAGAATGGCCAAGCTGCAATGTCCAAAGGCTGTATTAGCCACTTTTCTCACTGCTGTAACAAAATACTGTGACAGAGGGGCTAGAGAGGTGGCTCAGTGGTTAGGAGCACTGGCCACTCTTGCAAAGGACCCAGGTTCAAATCTCAGCACCCACACGGCAGCTAACAATCATCTATAACTCCAGTTCCAGGGAAATCTGACTCTCATCTGAGCTCTGCAGGCATTGCATGATACATGTGCACTTCCACACACACGCAAGGGATACACTCATACACACAAAAATAATAAACAAAATATTTTAAGATACTCTGACAAAAAGCAACTTAAGGGAGAGAGGGTTTGTTTCGGCTTACAGTTGAAGGGGATACAGTCCATCATGGCTGGGAAGTCCTGGACAGTTCATCATGGCGGGGAAGTCCTGGTGGTAGGAGCTTGAGTCAGGTGAGCACATCACATCTGCAGTCAGGAAGCAGAGAGAGATGAGAGCTGCTGCCCAGCTTCCCTTCTGATCCAGCCCATGATACGGTGCCACCTACATTTAAGGTGATGTTCTACTCAATTAACTTAACCAAGAAAATGCCTCACAGGCAAGGCCCAGAAACTCCTTTCCTTGGTGACTCCACGTCCTGATAAGTTGATAATCCCTATAAACCAATGAGAATTCTCATAGCCAATGAGGATTTCTGGAGTCTGTGTGAACACATGTAGAGTCTGGAAGACAGCCTCAGGTATCATCCTTAAAAGGCCATCTACCCCTCCTTCTTTGAGAACTAGCTGATTAAGTTAGGCTGGCCAGGTAATGAGCTTCAGGGACATGTTTGTCTGCATCCCCATCAGTGGGAGCTGGGATTCCAGGTGTGTTCCACCATGCCCAGCATTTTCATGTGTATTTCTTTTTATAAGGAATATTCTGGCAGACTCTGGGAAAGCAAAGCAAGGCATGTCTGGTCCTTCTTCCTCTTTGTTTAATCGTCCCTAATATCACTGAGACCTCTTTGATTAGCCCTTATTAGTGAAATACTCCATGGATTGGTTACTTGATCATCACTGGGGCTGATTACCTGACAGGAAGGAAGGCCTCAGTGAGAAACATTTATCTTTGCTCATGGTTTAAAGGTGAAGTCCATCAAGTGAGGAAGGCACCTCGGTAGGAGCAGGAGGCTGGCTGGGCACAATCTGCCGTCAGGTAAACAGGAAGTGGGGCCAATCTCTCAAACCTCAAGGCCAAACCCCAACGACCCACTTCCTCCAAGGACGCTCTACCCCCTAAGGTTCCACAACCTTCCCATGAGTTCAAACACATGAGTGTGGGGGGACATTTCACATCCAAACTGTAACATAGGATGATAACACGGTTCTGTCATAGAAAAAGTGTAAGTTCTCACTCTTATACATCTTGGTGGATAGACTCTGACATGTGTCCCCTCTAGATAAGGAGTTTCTAGATAGTTCCAGAGATTCTCAGACCAACACACAACGAGAAAACATCTTGATGCCTATTCTCATACTTTCTATTAAAAGATCTGTTTTATTTTGAGCCCACTTGCCATTCAGAGATGCCAAATATGTATATAACCACACACAAATACTAGATTCATTTCTCCATTGAATGTCAGTTCTCATCCAAAAGGATTAATTCCATGTCTAATGTTGTGAGCAAGTATTTTTAAAGGTTTGAGCTTCAGCTTTTGAGCACCTTCCATAGAGCAGACTCTGCAGTTTGTCTGTCAGGCAGTCACTCTGCTGGGCTCCGGCCCCTTGACTGTAAAGTGGGAACAACAGTACTTGTAGAACTGCACTGTGGTTTGGTTGTAGGGCTCTGTCAACTGTACATTCATTCAGCAGCATTATTTTCTGTTGAGTTTTTCTTCTTGAAGTCACGGCTCCCTTTTAATGCTTGCTGTCTTCAAAGCCTATGCCTATATATAGATTATAAAGTGTTGCCGTCATCTGATCCTTGCAACATTTGCAAGACTGGAAAGGGTTTTTTTTGCAGTGGTGTTGCATTCTTCTCCCCCTTCTCCTTCATCTCCCTGTGTCCTCCGAAGGAGGAAAGGGCCTTTGGTGCTTAGTAGGCTCTGTGCCTTCTCTGGTCAAGCCAAACACTGGAAAGGAGAGGCGTGGAATTTGAAAGCATGTCACATCACTTCAGGCAGAAAAGGAGGTGACTGTAAGGGGCATGCAAGGGTTTGGAATTGGAGTTCAAAAGGGATGCTGAGCAGACTGTGATTTTGAATAAGAAATTTCGGAAGGGAGTCGTTAATGCCATGGGAAGACAGCATGGTGGGGGATCTGAGGAGAGTTCCAGCCTATGAAGCAGAGTTGGGGGGGGGGCTCTGAGAGGTTTCAGAAAGGGACAAAGGCAGGGAGTTTCATGCAATGTAGTTTATGAGTAGCCCACAGTAGGGGCTTTCAGTGTAGTTGTGTTTAACCCTAGGATGGAAGGGGAAGGGGCAATATTCCAGCCCTTTACATAATGTCTGTCCACCATACCGGCTGTGTCTCCTATAGTCCCTGATTACTAAAGGTAGACTTCCTTTAGGGAAGGGAAAATCAGACTTGCAGGCAGACTATCTGGTTGGTACCTGTCTTTGTAGCAGTGGGAATCGCAGAGTCAGGTCTGGGGGTGGAGAGAGAATGGGTGCTGCAGGTGAGGTGGTCTACTTGCCCCACCCTCCAACCTCACAGAGTGGCTTTGGGAGATGAGAAAAACCTGCAAGTGTTTGAGGAGTGGGAGAGGAAGAGGAAGAGGCCAGGGCCCTGTGCTGGGAGGGAAGCTGTGAGAGAGATGAGCAAAGACAGACGCCTGGTGGTTCTGCTGTGTCATGCCCTGCAAAGCCCTCGTCTGTCCCTAGTGTCTCCAGAAATGTTTTGGAACGTGGTTTGTCTAGTTCTCAAAGGAACATCCTGTCGGCATTTCTATTCCTTTCACATTGCACATACTGCAAGAGATTACTTTCGGGAGGGCTGACATCTCCCTGTTCGAGGACAGAGTATGCATATTCATTTCTGCAGTTTTGCTTTTCCTTATTTATCTCATTTTACCTTTTCTTCATACATATTGCATAGCTTGTTAATGTGAATCAATTCTATCCAAAATTCATTGTTAGATGTTTTCTATTTTGGTTACCCTTGTCAAGGATATCTTTCCTGGGAGTACACTGGTTTCTTCAGGCACAAAGTCTGTTTGTGTTTGTGTATGTGTGTGTGTGTGTGTATGTTATTATCATATCGTAGGCATTATTATTATTATTATTATTATTATTATCATGTGCTCTACCTGTATTTCATTGTTTGAAATTGGTTGAGTCTCTTAAGAGTTCCAGTTATACAATCATATTCTCTGCAGATAAGATTATTTTCTCCTATTTTTTATAATTTCATTCTCCTAGATAATTGCATTGGCTAGTGCCTCCATAATAATATTAAAATAATGTGACAACAGTGACTTCACAGACTTTTTCCTGATATGACTATTAACATTTGTTGTAATTCTCTGATGCTGTATCTGGACTGAGAAGTATGTTCACTCACAGGCATGTTTATCTTTACTTTGATTGACAGAGTAGTTATCGATTTGTATACAAGTTGGTATTGTACTTTTTGCCTCAGAGCCTTTTTCCCACATTTAGTACTGGAAGCCCCATCATGGGAAACTTCTTGGCTCCAGACAAATGGATGGCAATGGGTGTGATTCTTAGTTGATCCTTTTTTCAGCCTCTCTGGGGATACTTGTTTCAACTTGATTTATCAGTATGATCAATTGCTTCTATATGTCTTATAGTTTTGAGCTGTCCTTTCCTCTTGGTCTCTTTTTTGTGTGTGAGTATATGTGTGCATGGGTGTATGAATGAAACTTTGCCTGGCTCGAGGCGGACCTGTAAGACCTGTTCTGGAACTTCTGAGAGTTATCTGATATCTCTATGAGCATTTAAGTTGTCTCTGTGAGTTTTCTGTAGCTCTGTGAGGGCAGGATATTGCAGTTTTACCGGCCTTGCCTATCTCTGCAAAGTTCCAGACCCGGATTGCCTCTTCCCTTAAGGTATTGAGCAAAATGTCACACCTCTAGTTTACTGGTTGCACAAACAGGAGCTCTGTAGCACCCGGGTAGGAGCCAAGGTGGCTTGCCCTTCCCTTCTTCCTGACCCCACTTCCTTGCCCAGAGCACAGTAGCTTTTAGTATATAAACACATTGCTGGCATGAATAAAACTGAGTCTATCTCCCAGACCGTTTCTCTGAGTCTGTTTCTTTCATTTCTCATCTCCAGGTAACTGCTCACAGTTCCCTCCCCTCTCCTTGCCAGAAGCTCAGCCTAGGAACTGTTAGGCTCTGAGGCTTACACCCTTGTGAAGCTGCCAGCCTGGTTCTAGGAGGGAAAAACATCGTGTGGATTGTGGCCACTTGTGACTAAAGGACCAACACATGGGTTCATGTGTGTTCATGTGTGTGTGGATAGGGAGATCACATGTTATGCTGAGTGTTTTCCTCAATTGGTCTCCATCTCACGTTTTGAGACAAGGCTTCTCAGTGAATGGGGAACACACTAAATCAGCTAGACTGGCTGGCAGGAGAGCCCCAGGGCTCTTCTTGTCTCTGCTTCCCCAGCTCTGGAATTACAGGCATGTGCTGCTCTGCAGGGCTTTTTCACATGGGTGCTGGGATTGAAGTCAGGTCCCCATGCTTGAATGGCAAGGACTTGACTGGCCGAGCCACACCCCAGCCTTCTCTCCTTCCCTAGCATCTCGTGGTTAGCTTTTTGTTTTTGAACATCAGTGAGATCAGTATGTGGTTTTTCTTTTCTGTGTGTTATCTTTGTTAAATTTGACTATCAGTATAGTGGCAACTTCATAAAAAGCATTTGGGCTTCTTTTTCTATTTTTGCAACAACTTTTAAATAGGCTCAGCTTTGCTATTTCTTAAAGTTTGGGTAGGTTTTCCCTGTGAAACCATCTGGACATGGTGTTTTTGTAACAGGAAACCACTTGACAATTTTTTTCTCTATTTTTTTCTTTCTTTCCTTAATGCTGGTATGGAGACCCAGCCCGGCACTGTGACAAGCAGCCTGAGGAGCTGTCATCTCCCCTCTTAGGGACCTGCACTCAAGTAAAGCCAGGGCTTTGACTATGCTGCAGAAAAGAATCTCTGGACAAAGCAGCCTGGATCAAAGTGAGTGGGTTTACTATTTAGACAGAAGGACATAGACAGAGAAAAGCGCATATCCTGAGGTGTGGGGGTGGGCTTCTTGCAAGGAAGAATACTCCTATGTGTTGTTATGATGGTTGTCTATCCATTTGGGTCTTCCTAAATTCCATGACTCAAAGGATGTAATTTACAATGGTTTCAAATTAATCAAAGTTGTAAAATGTGAGCTGGTTTGTGTGTGTGTGTGTGTGTGTGTGTGTGTGTGTGTGTGTGTGTGTGTATGTGGAAGCCAGAGCTCAATACCCATTTCCTTTCTCAGTTGCTTTCCATTCCGTTTTTTTGAGACAGGGTCTCGTTGAAGCTGAAGCTCACTGATTGGCTAGACTGGCTGACCAATGATCTTCAGGGATCCTCCTGACTCCACCTCTCCAGCCCTGGGATTACAGGTTTGTGCTACTTCCCTTGGCTGGACACTGGTGCAGGGGATCTGAACTGGAGTCCTGAAACATGCAAGGCAAGCACCTTACCAACTGAGCCATCTCCCCTGTCCCTTGGTTTATTTATTTTTTTTCTTATTTAAAAAGTGTTTCGTGGGCTGGAGGGATGGCCTAGCGGTTAAGAGCGCCGAACTCTCTTGCAGAGGACCCGGGTTCGATCCCCAGCACCCACATGGCGGCTGAGAACCGTCTGTGACTCCAGTTCCAGGAGAACTCCAGTTCCAGGGGAATCTGAGACCCTCTTCTGACCTCCGCGGCATCGCACGACACGGGTGCGCAGACCTGCATGCAGACAATACATTCATACACATAAAAAAAAAAAAAAAAAAAAAAAAGTGTTTCGTGGGGCTGGAGCGATGGCCTAGCGGTTAAGAGCGCTGACTGCTCTTGCAGAAGACCCGGGTTCAATCCCCAGCACCCACATGGTGGCTGAGAACCGTCTGTAACTCCAATTCCAGGAGAACTCCAGTTCCAGGGGAATCTGACACCCTCTTCTGACCTCTGCGGCATTGCACGACAAGGGTGCACAGACCTGCATGCAGACAATACATTCATATGCATAAATAAATAAATAAATAAATAAATAAATAAATAAATAAATAATTTAAAAAAAATAAAAAGTGTTTCGTAAATGAAGTTGCAAGGTGGTTTTTGAGGTGCATTGTTTAGATTTAGAGAGGAGTGCTCGCACAGTTAACTCAAGGCCACAAGCATTCTGCTCCTAAGTAAGCAGCTTGCTGTCTCTGACATCCTTGGTGGAGATGTCTTTAGGAAACCGCACATCTCTATGAGCAGGTTGGACTTATAAATTGTGTTGAAGTTTTTGACTCTCAGCCATTAGCAAAGGCAAACTGGATGACGGGGTGGAGGCGGGGGGCTTTCTCTTTCTGTGGCCTCTTAATTTCCCCTGCCTCACTTTAAGAGCAATTTGTTTGTTTCCGTTGTCTGTCTGTTTGAGGTTCTGTCTTGATAATTTATCTAGTAAATTTATAATTTACTGAAAAATTCTCTACTTAGGATATCATGTTATTTAAGTAGGATTTATCATAATGGCCTCCTGTGACTCTTTTAGCAGATTTTTTTTTTTATATATTCATTTTGAATCTTTAGGCCTTTACTCCTTAGGTTAGTACATTTAAAATTTATTGCATGCTCCCTTCTCAGAGAACCCTTCTCTGCCTGCCTGTCTCTTTCTCTGCTATGAATATTTCTATAATTTTACTACTTTTCTATTTTATAATTGATTACTTACTGGTTTATTTATTCATCACTTCCTTCTGCTTTAGTTGGGCTTAATCCTTTTCATTCTTTTTATAACTCATTGGGATTGCATATGCAATTCATTTCCCCCTTTTTATTTATAATATAAATGCTAAGGATTATGGGTTTTTCTGAGATTCTTTAACTGTGGCCCATAGATTCTGGCATGCAGGGTTTCCAAAGCCTGTGCCATTCATTTCTAGTGCTACTGCACAGGAGGGAGTGTTCTGCTCATACCTCTCTCGACTCGTGGTTCCTGGCCTTGTCTCTTCTGCTTCCAGGATGGGTCCAGGGTCCAGGGAAGTCACCCCACTCCCAGTTGGCTCAGATCTCTTTCCCCGATCCGGATGGGACTAGTAATTTCACCCCCTGAGGTTTAATCTTTTACTTTGTGCTTTCAGAATCTTCCAGAACTCTGTTCAATATTTTTCTGCATTTGGCAAATTTTCCTCATCTATTATGGCTGGGCTCATTGGAGTTGCCTTGTGGTAGGAGAGTAGGGGTGTGGAGAGAGGGAAATCAAGACTAACATATGAAAATGGCCAGTTGACAGAAGACTCGAAAGCTTCCCCAGTTGTATGTAACAGCATGTGTAAGAGAAGCCTACACTGTACAAACTCAGAAGGCAGTTCTATGTACATAACCTATGAATGCTCACGAGGGCTTTTGGGCTTCTGACTTCTCAGCTCACTAGCTCATTTCCACCTTCCAAAGGGGGTGCCTTTCTATCTTTCCTAATACATGGCTGCAGTCTCTGTCACTATCCTTGTGTCCCTGGTCTAGTTCATAGTTCTGAGACCTAAGAGCCTAGAAATCTCAGCATCTGCCCCCTGGACTCCGATCAGTATTTTAACACCCTAGCTCCATCAGAAATGGAGTTCGTGATCTGTCTCTGCTCTGGTTTCTGGAGGGACCTAAAGAGCAGAGGGGATTGGACACTTCTGTACTCAGCAGCCCACATGTGTAAGCAATGTAGATTGTAGACAGGGCACTTTATCCCACATGCATCTCTCCAGGTGCTCAACTATTCTAGCTTCCTCAGTTGTTGTGATAAGACACTCTGGCCAAAGCAATGTAGGGGAGAAAGGATTACTTCAGCTCACATGTCCTGGTCACAGTCCATCCCAGAGGGAACTCAAGCAGAGCTGATGCAGAAACCATGCAGGAGTGCAGCTTGCTGGCTCACTCTCTGGCTGGCTTGTAGGCTCCTGCCCAGCCTTCTTCTACAGCCCAGGCCCAGCTGCCTAGGGACAGTGTTAGCACGGGTGAGCTGGGCCCTCCTTTATCAACTAACAGTCATGACATGCCACAGACCAACGTGCTAAGAACAATTACTCAACTGAGACTCTTTTTCAGGTGATTCTGGGCTATGTGGAGTTGAGATTTAACTAGAACGTCCATCAAACAGTGCTCCATGTCTCTACCTGACCTGGTCAGACAGGGGATTTCAGTGTGGTTTATTGGTCCCTCCTTTCTGCCTAGTGCTCTCTCTTTCTTTCATTACATCTCTCCTCTACTCCTCTTGTCTTACTTGGAACTGGACTAGCCTGTGCTCCTCTCACTTTGGCTGTAGGTTTGTAGGTTTGCGAAACCATTTGATCTTCAAATGTATCTCAAGGCTCATCTGTTTCTGCAGTCATAACCACCCTGACCATGAAAGGATCACTTCCTTCTTTCTTTTAAAATTGGAATCTTCTGGGTGTCTACTAAGTTCAGTCATGACCTTAGTAAAGGGCCAGACCTCCTGACTGTATATCTGCTTCTGTGTATGTGTGTGTGTGCACGCGCGTGCATGTGTGTGTGTGTGTGTGTGTGTGTGTGGTGTGTTGTCAGCCAGGCCTCCACCATAGGCCACTTAGGGCCACACTGAGTAGAAGCAGCTCATTCATTACTTTTGCTTTGCATGGCCATCTGCTCACCACCCTGCTGTACCTGTGTGTTCCTGCCCTACAGGTTCCAGTGCCTGGCACATTGGGTTTTTCTTTAAGGTATTCTCTGTCCCCAGTTATTTACACAACATAATTGAGATGAGCTTACAGCAGAATACACAGGAGGCTCTCCTGAGTCTCAGCAGGAGAAAAAGCTGAACAGTGTCCCAATTCCTGGGTGCTGTAGAAGCCAACATGTGCACACATACACCCTGAATGTACACACACATACATACCCCCACATACACACCTCACACATGCACACACATAATGCCACACATACAATTACTACATGTATGTACACATCCTCCCATACACATCACACACACCACACCATATACACACACTATAACATAAACACACATAGAACCCCTCCCACACATATACAACCCACACATTACACACACATATCATGCCACACATGACACACCACATACAACACACCATAAACACATACCATCCATAGACACATAGATACCACCTACCACATGCACATTTCAGACATGCAGATGCACCACACATACATGCACATATGTACATACATACATACATACCACACACATTCCACACACCACACACATACATACACAAATACCATCCCATACGTATACATCACACTCACCATGCCATCCACATATCATGCACACACTCCACATACTGCACAGTGTGCTCATGCACACACACAAACACACACACACACTGACAAATTCTGTACATATTATAAAGGAGAAATGTGTGTCAAGAGACATGGCAGTGAGGGTGTGCTTTAGGAAGGGGTGTTCCAGGTGAATCTTCCAGCATTCTCTGCAGGGGAAAAGTGTGTGTGGAGAGCTGGAGGAAGGGGAGAGAGCTGCAGGAAGGCCAGTGTGGCCTGCTCAGGGAGAATGAGGAAGATGAGGGAGAAGAGAGTGTCCTGGGAGAACAGGGACATTGTTGGCACCATGGCAGGAAGTTAGGGGATACGGCATTGGTACCTGCCTTGACCAGGGTCTTCAGGGACTTAATTTCAGGTCTGGCCAGCGATGGGATTTTTAATTTTATAGCTGAGAGTTTTTTGTTTTTTAAGAGTTGGGGACGTTAATTCCTTTTGAGATCATATGAAGTGGACCATCTTTATGGGAGTGTCTTAGTTATTTTTCCGTTGCTGTGTTAAAAGTCCCTGACAGTCAGCACGGCATGGCAGTTCACGCTTTAATCTCAATACTCAGGATGCAGAGGCAGGCTGATGTCTATGAGACTGAGGTCAGCCTGCTCTACATAAGGAGTTCCAAGTCAGCTGGGGCTACAGGGAGACCTTGTCAACAAACAACAACAAAAACACCCTGACAAAAACAACTTAAGGGAGAAAAGGTTTCTTTTGGCTTCTAGTTTCAGAAGGGTGCAGATCACTATAGTGGGGAAGGCATGGCGACATGCAGGAAAGGCATGTTGGGAAAGGCACTGAGGCAGGCGGGAAGGGCACGGTGGCGGCAGGGGCAGGAGACTGGATGCTCATCTGCATCTAACTCAGGAAGCAGAGCGTGAACTGGAAGTGGACCGTATAAAGCCTCAAGGCCCATCCCTGGCGATTGATTCACTTCCTTCACCAAAGCTCTACTTCCTAAAAGTTCCACAACCTCCCAGACAGTGCCACCAGCTGGGACCAGGTGTGAAAACACGAGAGCCCACGGGGACAGTCCACATTCAAACTACGGCGGGGACTTCTTTGCCCCAAGAAGATGCACACCTACTTAAGTCATTGTGATTTTCAGCCACAGCCCCAGTGAACCACAGTGCTGTTGTGCTTTACAGGTTGTCCTACTGGGGTCTGCAATGCTCCCCAGAAGCCCTGTGCTGAAGGCTCCATCCCCAGCCTGTGGTGCTGCTGGGAGGTGTTCAGACTACAACGTGGGGGAGAGACAGGCAAGAAGGGCAACTGGGTGTGTGCTCTGGAAGGGAAAATTGGGGCCTCAGTCTCCTCTCTTATTCTGGCTCATGGCCGCTGGAAGGTGAGCAGCTTTCTTCTCATCAGCCATTCCTACCATGAAGTACTGTGTACCCACAGCCCAGTCCATAGGCATAAGCAACTATAGACTGAACCCTCCGAAAGCCTGAGCCGAAATAGACCTTTCATCTTTATAAAGTTGATTGTCTCAGGCATTTCATCACAGTGATAGGAAGCTGACTTACATATTCTTCCTCTTATTAAAGTTTCTTCTTCTGGAACCCCCTTGCCTCTGGGGAGCATAAACTCCTATGAATCATATGGGAATTACAGGGATAAGAATAAATCACTCATGATTATGTGGCAAGTAGCTTTTGAGGGTAAAGACCCTAATTTGACATAACTAGCTATTTGGTTCTCCTTTTCCTTTTTGACTGATTGGTGGTTTTCAAATGTATTTTAAATTAAATTAAAGAAAGGAAAGATTCCAGATACTTTCTGCTTCCTTATCAGTGTGTGCTGGTGGCACAAATCTAGGGTAGAGGGGGCTGAGTGGTCCCACTCTGCCGTCTCCCCTGGGTCCCCTCAGCAGTGGGTCTTGTCGGATCCCCTGTTGTTTCTAAGACCCCCATGCTGATCCATTCCTCAATGTTCACCAGCTCTAATTCTCTGTCTTGCCCTTGCCTGGCAAGGCTACAGGCCTGTCTGCTGTTCTGGTGTTCTCTGGGGCTGGGAGAGCTCCCGAGGTGTGTGTGTGTGTGTGTGTGTGTGTGTGTGTGTGTGTGTGTGTATGTTCCTGGGAAGAATGATCATTGATATTGCCTGCCTGAGATCCCAGTTCAGACCTCAGCTGGAGGACGGGACTGAGACACCTCCCTAGCCCTTCAAAGTCATCATGTCCCTAATGGAACTCATCAGGCCAGGCTGCTGTCCTGTGCAGCCCTCTGTGGGGCTAGGCTCCATAGCCACACATCCACTTCAGGCTGAGACCTGGGGTTCCCCAGTGCCACCCACATCCCTAGCAGTCTCATTGGTCACAAATCTTATAAATTGTTCCTCATGGATTCTATTCCTTTTCCTCCTCCCTGCTTTCTCCACCCAACCCACACCAAACCCAGCACCTCTTCCCTGGATGTGTAAATAACTCCCATGTTCAACTTTCTGTCTGCAGTCTGTGCCTGCCTCTAATTCCACCTTCCTTTTGTTCCACCCTGATCGAAGCTGTCTTTAGCTTGCATAGCAGACAGGCTGGGAGATGCTATGCCCAGACGTTATGGGTTGATGGCATATTGAAGACCCCACCCCCGCCCCCGTCTCTCCATCTTGACTGTTAACCACTTGCAAAACAAAAGGAACAAACCCCAGGTGAAGTATGCCTTCTGTCACTGGGGCAGAAGAAAGGCTCAAAGTAGAATAACCTTGAGTCAAAGAAAAATAAATGACAATCCTAACTCACTGCCATGCAAGCTTGCTATTTGATTGCTGTATATTTTTTCCTGGTAAGGGAGAGGAGAGGCTGTGTATCCCTGTCTGACTCATGAGTGAGACTCCTGGGCCAGCCTGAATACAGGTGCTAGCATATCTGTGCGGAGTTACTGATGTATGTTTAACCCCTTACAGCCCAAGTACTCCTGAGCTNGAGGAGGGGGACGAGGGTGGAGAAGTAGGAAATGGAGGTGAAAGGAAGTAGAGAGGAGAGGAAGAAGGAAAGGGGAGGAGGGGGACGAGGGTGGAGAAGTAGGAAATGGAGGTGAAAGGAAGTAGAGAGGAGAGGAAGAAGGAAAGGGGAGGAGGGGGACGAGGGTGGAGAAGTAGGAAATGGAGGTGAAAGGAAGTAGAGAGGAGAGGAAGAAGGAAAGGGGAGGAGGGGGACGAGGGTGGAGAAGTAGGAAATGGAGGTGAAAGGAAGTAGAGAGGAGAGGAAGAAGGAAAGGGGAGGAGGGGGACGAGGGTGGAGAAGTAGGAAATGGAGGTGAAAGGAAGTAGAGAGGAGAGGAAGAAGGAAAGGGGAGGAGGGGGACGAGGGTGGAGAAGTAGGAAATGGAGGTGAAAGGAAGTAGAGAGGAGAGGAAGAAGGAAAGGGGAGGAGGGGGACGAGGGTGGAGAAGTAGGAAATGGAGGTGAAAGGAAGTAGAGAGGAGAGGAAGAAGGAAAGGGGAGGAGGGGGACGAGGGTGGAGAAGTAGGAAATGGAGGTGAAAGGAAGTAGAGAGGAGAGGAAGAAGGAAAGGGGAGGAGGGGGACGAGGGTGGAGAAGTAGGAAATGGAGGTGAAAGGAAGTAGAGAGGAGAGGAAGAAGGAAAGGGGAGGAGGGGGACGAGGGTGGAGAAGTAGGAAATGGAGGTGAAAGGAAGTAGAGAGGAGAGGAAGAAGGAAAGGGGAGGAGGGGGACGAGGGTGGAGAAGTAGGAAATGGAGGTGAAAGGAAGTAGAGAGGAGAGGAAGAAGGAAAGGGGAGGAGGGGGACGAGGGTGGAGAAGTAGGAAATGGAGGTGAAAGGAAGTAGAGAGGAGAGGAAGAAGGAAAGGGGAGGAGGGGGACGAGGGTGGAGAAGTAGGAAATGGAGGTGAAAGGAAGTAGAGAGGAGAGGAAGAAGGAAAGGGGAGGAGGGGGACGAGGGTGGAGAAGTAGGAAATGGAGGTGAAAGGAAGTAGAGAGGAGAGGAAGAAGGAAAGGGGAGGAGGGGGACGAGGGTGGAGAAGTAGGAAATGGAGGTGAAAGGAAGTAGAGAGGAGAGGAAGAAGGAAAGGGGAGGAGGGGGACGAGGGTGGAGAAGTAGGAAATGGAGGTGAAAGGAAGTAGAGAGGAGAGGAAGAAGGAAAGGGGAGGAGGGGGACGAGGGTGGAGAAGTAGGAAATGGAGGTGAAAGGAAGTAGAGAGGAGAGGAAGAAGGAAAGGGGAGGAGGGGGACGAGGGTGGAGAAGTAGGAAATGGAGGTGAAAGGAAGTAGAGAGGAGAGGAAGAAGGAAAGGGGAGGAGGGGGACGAGGGTGGAGAAGTAGGAAATGGAGGTGAAAGGAAGTAGAGAGGAGAGGAAGAAGGAAAGGGGAGGAGGGGGACGAGGGTGGAGAAGTAGGAAATGGAGGTGAAAGGAAGTAGAGAGGAGAGGAAGAAGGAAAGGGGAGGAGGGGGACGAGGGTGGAGAAGTAGGAAATGGAGGTGAAAGGAAGTAGAGAGGAGAGGAAGAAGGAAAGGGGAGGAGGGGGACGAGGGTGGAGAAGTAGGAAATGGAGGTGAAAGGAAGTAGAGAGGAGAGGAAGAAGGAAAGGGGAGGAGGGGGACGAGGGTGGAGAAGTAGGAAATGGAGGTGAAAGGAAGTAGAGAGGAGAGGAAGAAGGAAAGGGGAGGAGGGGGACGAGGGTGGAGAAGTAGGAAATGGAGGTGAAAGGAAGTAGAGAGGAGAGGAAGAAGGAAAGGGGAGGAGGGGGACGAGGGTGGAGAAGTAGGAAATGGAGGTGAAAGGAAGTAGAGAGGAGAGGAAGAAGGAAAGGGGGAGGAGGGGGACGAGGGTGGAGAAGTAGGAAATGGAGGTGAAAGGAAGTAGAGAGGAGAGAGGGAGAGGAAGAATGAAAGAGAAGAAGAAAGGGACCATTGATTCTTTGAATCCAAGAAATGCAGGTTATTATCCGGGCACCTCAGACAAGAGCGTAAAGTGGACACAGAGTGGCTGGTCTGGAGCTGTCAGGGAAGAAGGAGGCTGAGGCTGCACAGGATTCCAGTCCTCTGTGTCTTCTCATTGCCTGGGGATGAAATTAGCCTTGGCAAAGCATATACCGTGAGCTGAGGTGCACAGTCCCGGCTAATACTAATTCGATAGGTAGGCCGGGCAGGGAGGCCTTGCCAGCTACCTGCAAGCTGTTCCTGGGCCCTGGCAGGCAGCCTCCTGCCTCAAGCCAGAAGGAGTCTAAAGAGCTGCATTTCCTCTCAGCACCTCAAATTTCTGCTTCCCGCTAACAGTGGGCAGGCAGGCATTGGACTCTTGGGACCGGGGTTCATTCTCTGCGTCCCTGCCATGGTAAGGGTGGGGGATGGAGAAGGGTTATGAACTTTGTGCAGTTTTGAGACAGCAAGATCTTGCCTTATACGATGCTTCCTCTGGTCTGTTTGTTCAAAGCTGTCACTTTTCCAAGGCTGAAGTGCCATCGCTGGCAGCATCACTCACCTGGGTCTCAACAGGTTAAGAACATATGTGGAGGGCTGTTTGAAACTCTCAGGTTCCAGATTGCCAACAACAGTCAGACACTTGCGTCACCGAAGCGCAGTGCCAGGACTCCTTCCTCTGAGATATGGTTTAACTAACAAGTTTTCTAATGACTCAGTCATAACACCTGCATGTGGTAGACAAACTGAGGGAACTTGGTAATCGCTGTGTAGTGGAAGTTTAGGCTGTCTCTCATAGACCACAACCTGAAGCAGTTACCCAACTTGACCCCACTTACGGGGATTTCCTTGGGGCATACAGTTGTCAATGTTAGTAGTCAAGAGCTTCCAGCTGCTTCCTGCTCAGAACTGGTGAGCTGGGTTGTATCCACCTATCTAATTGGTTTCCAGTGATGCATTATTCTCAGGGCACAAAGAGCAACCCCTTACCTGAAGTGGGAACTACTTTCAAGGTACTTCTCAGTCTCCATAGACCCCTCCAGGCTCCCCTGAAACAGGCTCTGAGAACCATATCTTATGATGTTCTCTGAAATTCCTCCTACAAAACCATGGACATCCAGGCGTCCCTTTCCAGCCCTGCCTTTATTTATTTATTTATTTATTTATTTATTTATTTATTTATTTATTTATTTATTTAATGTGTATGAATGTATTGTCTGCATGTAGGTCTGTGCACCCGTGTCCTGCAATGCCGCGAAGGTCAGAAGAAGGTGTCGGATTCCCCTGGAACTGGAGTTCTCCTGGAATTGGAGTTATAGACGGTTCTCAGCTGCCCTGTGGGTGCTGGGGATCAAACCCGGGTCCTCTGTAAGAGCAGTCGGTGCTCTTAACCTCTAGGCCATCTCTCCAGCCCCCCATCCCTGCCTTTAATAAACCCAACCCAACCCAAGACTCCATTTGTGATTGTTAGTGTTAATTGTCAGCTGGGCAGGATTTAGAATCTCCTGGGAGATGGGTCTCTGGGCACAACTACGGGGCATCATGTTGACTAGGTGAGTCGAGTTGGAAGACTGGCCCACCGTAGATGGCACCATTTTCCTTGATGGCAGTCTACACTGTATAAATGGAGGAAGGGAGGTGAAGGGGAAGCATGCACTCATCACTCCCTGCTTCCCGACTGTGACATGATGTAGCCAGCCGCTCCAAGTTTGAGCTGCCGTGACTTCCCTGCCATGATGGACTGTGCCCTGAAACTGTGAGCTCAATAAGTCCTTTCTCCCTTAAGTTGCTTTTGTCAGAATATTGTATCTCAGCAACAAGAAAAGCAGCTGATACAACTAGCGCTGCCCATTCAGCTTTCAACGTGGGGTCTGGGGGTCAGGATGGCTCAGGGGTGCAGCAGTTTCCTAACATGAGCAAGGCCCTAGTTCCCATCCCCAGGTCTGATTGACCAATAAAAATAAATAAGTAAATAAATAAACCCCTGTAAAACAATTCACCGCATTTCACAAGAAAAACAGCAACTCAAAGGCACAAGAAAAAGAACAAACTGATTAAAAGATTAAAATAAATGGATAAGAAAGGGGAAACACTTGGTTTTCCTCTTATTTTGATTCAATCTGTCAGCCATTTTGAAGTAACCAATCCCTCACTATTGGACAATCTGATGATTTTCAATCTTTGGCCATCAGAAAAAAGGCTGCAGTCAGTACTGTCAGCATAAATTTTCAGTTGCGTCTCAGGTCAGGGGGGTTTTATGTATGTATGTATGTATGTATGTATGTATGTATGTATGTATGAATGTATGCATGTATGTATGTATTTATGTATCTATCTATCATCTATCTATAATCTATCTATAATCTATCTTTGTATCTATCTATCTACTACCATCTATCTATCTGTGCATGTATGAAGTCTGAGTAAGAGGGATTCCCAAAGTCTGAGGGTATCTGCAGTTTCTAGCCTTGCCACACATGTGGTCAGACTTCTTCAGAGAAGGGGTGAACAGATCCCTCCACATGGATGAGAGCCTACTTCACAATTCTGCTCCCAGATTTAGTGTTTAGAAGGACTTGCTGCTTTTACAGGAAGATGCTCCCTAGTTTTCTGTTTTAGTGTTTGTTTACAGTGCTGGGGATGAAATTCACAGGCTTGAGGTGTCAGGCAAGTGCTGTGACACTCAGCTACCAATCCCATTAGTAGGGCTTTGTTTGTTCGTTTGTTTGTTTAGTTGTTTATTGAGTCTGTGGGTATTTTTTTTTCTTTTTGAGACATGGTCTCAGGCGTCCTAGGCTGTCACCCAGCTCTCTGTGCAGTTGAGGAGGACACTGAACTTCTGGTTCCCCTGCCTCTACCTCTTGAGTGCTGGCATTACAGCCATGCACCACCATGCCTATTTTCATGTGGTGCTGGGGGTGGTACCCAAAGCTTTGCCCATGCCAGGCAAGTGAGCACTTTGCCAGCTGAGCCACATCTACAGCCCTGGTTTTCAGGGTTTGGTCTGTTTATTTTTATTTTCTTGTTGCTTTTGTTTGTTTATTTGAGATAGGGTCTAATTTAGCCCAGGCTGGCCTCAAGTTCCCCACATAGCTGAGGATGACCTTGAACATCTGGTTGTCCTGCCCCCAGCTCCTCAGTGTTGGGGTGACAGGTGGGTACTACCATGCCCTGCTCTAGTTTCTAATTTTTATTTTCATCTTCTTTTTAATTCCTTATAAAGTCCAATATTTTTCTTGTGGTTATTAGAAACTTTGTTTTTCAAAAAAAAAAAGAAACTTTGTTTTTCTCATCAATTATCTGTATATCCCATTTTTCATTATTTTGAAGAAATATTTTTCTTTATTTTATCCTTAACAATAATCACTCCATTTAATAAAGCTCTAATTCATGGAGTGCAGACTGAAGTGCTTTACATACACTATTGTTTATAATTTTATGATATAATTATAAATATAATAAAGTATAATTATTACATAACTTTTTTTTCTATTATAATCATCTAGTCACCATGGTTCACACATCTCCATAATATGAATTAGAAAACTTGCATCTGCTTCTGGTTTTATTTTACATTTATTTTCTGACAAAAAGCAATTTAGGAGGGATAGGGTTTATTTGGCTTACAATTCCAGTTCACAGTGTCTCATTGAGGGAAAGTTAGGCCAGGAACTCAGAGCAGCTAGTCACATAATATTTAAAGTTAAGAGCAGACAACAACTGCACACATGCTGCTTGATTGTGCTCAGTTTGATGTTCCCACTCTATACAGTTCTGGGTATCCTGACTAGGGAATGGTACTGCCCACAGTCGGCTGGGTCTTCCCACATGGATGAACTTGGATCAGTCTCCCACAGACATGCCCATAAGCTAACCCATTATAGACAGTCCCTATATAAGCCTCTCCTCCCAGGTAATTCTAGGTTGTGTCAAGTTGACAATCAAAGCTGACTGGCACAAATAAGAAATAACAGTGTGCTCCAGGGTCCATGGTTTGGTGAGTAGAAAGTGAGCTTGCTCCCTCATCAGAGCTCCCTGATGCAGTGAACAGCCTGTCCAACTGCTGAGTCTCATAATAACCCATTGTAGTATTATTATTTTTTCCATTTCATAGAAAAGGGAGCTGAGATTAAGGCAGTTTTTAAATCGACTTGTCCAAAATACTAAACCTCTAAATGCATGATCCAGATTCAAACCCAACCCTGGAGGATTTCGAAGCCAGCACTAAACATCACACTACTTTTCCTTTGCACAATACACCTAGCAATGCCTGACATTGTAGTAGAATATATTTTCTTCTCAGAGTTTTAATTTTTGAGGTACAGAAGATTTAAGTGTTTCTGCAGCAAACCGAGCAATTGATCTTTTCCGTCATGCTTAAAATTGTTTTTGTTTTTATGCTTAGGAAGTATTGATTGTTTTCATGATGGATTTATCCATCTTTTCTTTAACTTACTCCTGCAAATCCCGAGTCATTTTAGCTATAAATATCTAACATGGCATTTCAAAGCCAGTGCCATATTACTGAGTGTTTTTGCGTCTTCTTGAGGGGTGAGCATTCACCTGGACAGATGGTCGCATGTCTTCTTAGAGGACCTGCTTCCTGGCTCACCTTGCAGGGAGATGTATCCTGGTCCAACTCCTCACACTATGGAACAAGGCATCATGATATGTTTAAATTCAGAATCGCAGCATGATATTTTTAAATTCAGAATCAAGAAATAGGTGTCAGAGTGAGCATTCCAGACCCTGTGAAGGGTCTGAAACCTAAACATAGCTGTAAGAATGGGTATTCTGCAAGTTTAGGAAACAGCTGTAGAGGAGGCATGGGGCCATGGCTCTCATGAGGGCTTCCAGATTTAGCGTAGAGCAATAGGAAGTTAAAAAAAAGCTTTATGGAAATGACTCTCACAAATAAAAAAGGACAACTTATATGAAGGTCCTCAGTGTCCTCAAGAAGAAGAGTTCCAGTTGAAGTCAAGAAGGCTTTTTAATAATGATGACATCATCCTTGTGTTTTGAATATTCACTAAGACTGTTAACTGGATACCTACAGTGAGCCTGGCAATGTCCATGTGTATCCATGGCCACCACCTGTCACCTCTTACCTGGACAAAAGTGTAACAGCCTCCTTGCAGCCTCCCTATCACACTTGTGCAGAAGGACCTTCCTGGCACTTACCTGGATGCATAGGTCACTCTCCTCAAGACTAAATCTGAGCTCTTGCCTATGTCTCTCCAGGCCCCAGGCCATCCAGCTCATTCCCTCTTGCTATGTAACCAAGGCAAGAATTTGTCATTCATCCTTACAGTTTGGGTGTGGCTCACACTTTTCCTTTTATCAGGCCACTAAATGCAGGATGAAAGCTTGATATCTCTGCCTTCATCTCCTTTCTGTCTGTCTCCTTTTCTTGGCCTGAAGGGGCTGAGATAAGTCATCATCCTAAACTCAGAGTCACCTAAGATTCCAGGAACAGCAACTCTTCCCAGGCAGATCCCAGCCCAGTATCTATGCGGCTGGAGCGGGAACCTGGAGCAGAAGTGACCACCCTGTAGGAACCACATTGATCCCCTCAAGGGATGAAGACTTGGACCAACTTACAGAACTGGAACTGAGGCGACATGGGCCAGTGTGATCAGGGGTAGCTGGACCCCTTGATTTGTTCTTCTTCCTGCATTGAATAAATCTGCTTTATCTTCTTTTCACTATAGCTTGTCTGTTATGTTGTGTACAGTGATGAATAACCAGGCCTGGCATTTTTTAGTTACCCAGAGCCCAGCCTTTTACCCAACAATCTCTGGTAACACCATCTGGGGCAACAGCACCATTCCACCCAGCACATTCGGCTGTGAAATGTTGGCCTTCCATTCACATTTCACATTACACACAACAGAGTGTCCCTCTTCCCACAACTACTGAAAAAAACTGGGCTTCTGTCTAACTCGATGAACTTAGGTCATGTGACTAACTGGACCCAACCATTATGGTCAGAGTAATAATGCCGTATGCGTCTTTGCTTAGAGGTATGAGAGCTCATTCTTACAGGCTGGGGAGATCTCAGTTCAACCCGGGCTAAGCTATGTTAGTTCATAGAGTTAGTAGACTGACGAGGTACTGTTCACAGGTAGCTCCTTCCAGGGCTCTCCCAGCATCCCATGAGCCTTTGCACAGTCCTTAGAACAATCATTGAAATATTCCTCTCTGGTCTTTTATCTGAATCCAGGTCTTTGGCAGCCAAGGTCAGAGATATTTAGTTTACTACTGCATATATCCCCATGCTTAAATTCACCCCTGCATGTAGAAGTTCCCTCAATTGTTTATAAAGATGAATTCAAAGAAAAGGAAATAGAATTCGGATCACCAAGGACTATCTATCTCAAAGATGAATGGACTTTATTTATATGTAAAGACCGTGACTATTTCCCCGCCCATCCCCCCTTTTTGCTTTGATATCTCCTAATGGACACATAAAGATTTGCTTTTTTCCTTCCCAATCCTGTCTTCCCTTAATCTGTAGCTGGTGTGATGGTTTCCATATAGGCTCCTCATAACAGGGGAGCCTGTGCTGTCTGCCTCAGGATGATGGACTCTGCAAACATCTGTTTCTGAGAAATGCGCTGCATTTTAATTGCATCTAAAAAGCTGAGGCACCCTGCACTTTGTTACCTTTGGGGGTTTGGTATGGAGGAGTGTTGGTTTATTTATAATTCATGGCCTATTCACTTCTGATTTTTAAAAAAATCATATGGAAGGGAGTGATGCACAGAGGGACTGTGTTCTAGAGGGGAAATGCTCTGGATTTTAATTCTGGTTGTTGCTGACTTCCTATGTGACTTTTTACAACTTGCTTGATATTTGTGGGTCTTGGCTTGCCCCACCTATTCGATGGATGACTGGGTATGTCAAGAAAGGAGGGAGGTGAGGGGAAAGCCCTTCATGAAATGGCGCCCGAGGTTCCCTTTCGCACCCCATTCTATGGTGCTTCGAGTACGGTTGTGTCAGGAGCCTTGTTTGATATGCACAATTACAAGCCAGCAAGCCACAGAAATGGCCTGTGGGAGCCCAGTAGGAGAGCTCACTTATGAAAAGTAGCTTTTTAAGCTATTCTGCACCAGTGGTGTGTTCCCAGTGATTGACAGAACTCTTTAGGAGCCCACCTCGATGATGGAATTAATGGTGTTCCCCTTGAATGCCATCTGACTTTATTATTCACCACCCTTCTGCCTTTGTTTTTAATAATGATGACACACCCCAGATAGATAAAGACATTTTAATAACACTCTTTAGCATAACTGTGTTCTGGCACCTGCATCATTGCTGATAGCCCAGAGCATCCAGACCATTTGTGGAGATCGTGCAGAGAGAAAGCCGACTGTGCTTCTAAAGCAAAGTTATGACTATAATTTTCCTCAATTGCAGTCTAGTCTCATTTGATTTGTGCTCAAGGGTACTTCAAATGGATTGATTTCCACCAGTTGGACTATCTTGGTACAGCTGGGAGCCTGAGACAGAGCTCAGTTCAGTGATTCTGTTAGACACCAAGTGTGTTTGGTACTTAGAGTGGCCAAGGAATTTCTTGCTGGGTGGAAGGAGAGTTTGGGGGGAAGAGTGTGTGAACTTCTACCTGAAATTATACAGCAGGTGAGCCTGAAGACAAACTCTGTCCACATTTCCCTCCCTTTGACAGTAATTTTCAGGCATCATACACATGTATAGCTTTCTAACGGCTTCCAAGTACAAACTATCAGCAACCATTATGACAAGAGACAGGCTGATGGGAGCATGTGCCTATAAGAAATCCCTGTAATTAAGCTTCCTAATTAGTCAGCATCATGCCTCCTTTCTATGTTGCCCTCATAAATGTAGGTTCTACAGATTTCTATGTGCTTCTTTTTTTTAATTTTATTTTTGTATGTGTATGAATGTACTGTCTGAATGTAGGTTTGTGCACCCGTGTCATGCAATGCTGCGGAGGTCAGAAGAGGGTCTCGGATTCCCCTGGAACTGGAGTTCTCCTGGAATTGGAGTTACAGACGGTTCTCAGCCGCCATGTGGGTGCTGGGGATCGAACCCCGGTCCTCTGCAAGAGCAGTCAGTGCTCTTAACTGCTAGGCTATCTCTCCAGCCCCATGCTTCTTCTTTAAAAAGTTTGCTGCCAGGCGTGGTGGCACATGCCTTTAATCCCAGCACTCTGGAGGCAGAGGCAGGTGCATCTCTATGAGTTCAATGCCAGGCTGGTCTATATAGAGTGCTCCAGGCCAGCTGGGGCTAAAGGGAGACTGTCTCAAAATACCAAAAAAAAAAAAAAAAAAGTTCACAAAGCCTATTTTCAACTATGATTAAGTCTATATGAATCTCTGACACTGCTCCCCAGCCTCTGCCTCTCCAGCAAGCAGAGACCATAGATCAAATCCTGACAGTGCCTTAGCTGGCATCGTCCAATGGGAAAGTAAGTGACCATTGAGCCAGCAACTGCTGATCTTACCCTTTCTTCTTTTATAAGAAAACAGATGCCAAAGTAGATTTGTGTTTATGAATCTTCTGTCACTTGTCAGGATTATTTCCCTGTTCATCTGAAGTTTTATAAATTCATCCTGAACATTAAGTTCTTAAATGTGGTTTTTATTCCTTGAATCCACAATAAAAGATTTACAAAAGAGGAAAAAGGAAAAGAATTATGGCAAGTAATGAAAAATGATTGATGAAAACCTAGAGGCGTGCAGGATATATATTTTAAGAAAAGATTTCCAAAGAGGAATCCGTCATGGCAGGGCTGTAAAGTGTACACTCTATCACAGAAGTTCTGGCCTATAAAATGAAGATGCCTATATTTTGCCTTCGAAAAATATTCTATTCTGGATATAAAAACCACAAGCGTTGTTTTTCTAAATCATGCTAGCTGATGAGAAGACAAACAAACAATAAAAAAAATGCTTCAAACTCATTGCTTGTAGCAATGGAGTGTAGAGAAAGACAGGCACAGAAAACAATTATTTCCTCAAATCCTGTTACCATATATAGCCTTTTGAAAATGAGTGTAGAAGAGGTTATTCTGTATTGGCTGGTATAAGCTGGGTGAGGCTGTGGTAACATCTTTTTTTTTTTAATTTTTTTTTTATTAATTTTATTTATTTCTGTATGTGTATGAATGTACTGTCTGCATGCAAGTTTGTGCACCCGTGTCGTGCAATGCCGCGGAGGTCAGAAGACGGTCTCGGATTCCCCTGGAACTGGAGTTCTCCTGGAATTGGAGTTTCAGACGGTTCTCGGCCGCCATGTGGGTGCTGGGGATCGAACCCGGGTCCTCTGTAAGAGCGGTCGGCGCTCTTAACCGCTAGGCCATCTCTCCAGCCCCCTGTGGTAACATCTTAATGGTATACAAGGACCAAGATTTCTTTTTTTTTAATAATTTTTTAAATTTATTTTTATGTATATGAGTGTACTGTCTGCATGTAGGTTGGTGCACCTGTGTTCTGCAATGCCTGGAGGTCAGAGAGGCGTTGGATCCCCTGAAACTGAAGTTAAAGACAGTTCTAGCTGCCATGTGGGGTGCTGGGAATCGAACCCGGGTCCTCTGCAAGAGCAGTAGTGCTCTTTTTTTTTTTTTTTGTCTTTTTGAGTCAGGGTCTCCTTTAGTTCCAGCTGGGCTGGGGTCAATATTAAGACCAGGCTGGCCCTTGAACATCATCCCAGAGAACCACCTGCCTCTGCCTCCAAGTGCTGGGATTAAAGGCGTGTGCCAACCAACAAGATTCTTTTGTGTATTCAGTGTGTGTGTGTATGTGTGTGTGTGTGTGTTGTGTGTGTGTGTGTGTGTGTGTGTAAGGGACAGAGTGCTGGTCCTCACCATTATCGATTTTTGAGACAGGCGTTTCTTGCTGTGCCCCCCCCCGCCCCCTGCACACACCAGGCAAGTTGGCTCACAAGCCTCCAGCAATTCTCCTTTCTTCCCCTCCCAACCCCATCTCTCTGGAACACTGGGGTTATGGATAGAGGCCCACACTACAGGCCCAGCTTTTATGTGGGTTCTGAGGATTCAAACTCAGGCCTTCACACTTGCATGGCAAGCTCTTCTACCCACTAAGCCATTTCCCCAGCCCAGCCCAAGATCTCCCTCTTGTTGGCATTTCATGGGCCTGACAGTTGGTCCTGACATTGTGCCATCTTTACCTCAAGACTCAGCAGCTGCAGAAGCTTCCATCTGAAGTGTTTCTGGGTAGCCGAGAGGAGAGAGAGCATGGTAGGCCCCATGCTGCTCTCGAAGTAGTGCCTGCTCACAGTGTGTGCATGTGCAGATATGCGTGTGTGTGTGTGTGTGTGTGTGTGTGTGTGGGAGGGATGAAGAGCAGGTGCACATGTATGTGTATATGTAAGCTGGAGGACCCCCAGGTGTCATTCCTCTGGCACCATCCACCTTGTTTTGAGATAAAATCTCTAACCCAACCTGGAGCTTGCCAAGTAGCCTAGGCTGGCTTGCCCGGGAGCCCCAGGGATCTGCCTGTCTCTGACTTGACAGTGTTAAGATTGTAAGAAAATCACTATGCTGGACTTTTTTATGTGAATTTCCAGGGACTGAACTCAGGTTCTCATGCTTGTAGGCAAGCCCTTTTCCAATGGAGCTTCTCTCTAGCCCTTCCCACCCTTACATTTAATGGCAAACACTGAGAAGATACGTGTCTTCCAGTAGGGGTTCCCAAATAAGGCTACAATTATATGGTCTGTTAACAGCTATGAGAATGACCTTCTAGAACTCCAGACAGAAAATATCAGTGTTTGAACCCCCAGGTGCTGTGCCTTGACATCTGGCCCTGTGTCTGTCGCTGTGCACAGTCCTTACTCACGACCGTGCATGATGAGTAGCTCATGCTAATACTGACCTACTCTTAGGAACCTGCCACTGTTGTTTTACTGAATGGTCTTGTGGCCAAACTGCATTCTGAATATTTATGTGTGCACCCATAGAGTAGTGAGGCTCTCAGCTGTTGCCAGGGAAGTTTCTGCAGTGGGGAGCAGGTAATGCGGAGACTCATCACTGATCAAAGGGCCGAGAATAAATATCTATTGAGCACTCAGCCCTAAATGGGACATCTGTATCTACTTCCCCTGGTGTTCAGGGCACATAAGGGAAGAGGGGGCAGCAGGAACATCGGAGCTGGGGATAGCGAGGGGTGCTGGGAAATGTTCTTTCGGACATGATGCGGCCATTGCATTCATGAACCCACAACAGCTCTGGTGACCTACGCGAGATCAAGGCAACAAGATCGGTCAGTATTTCACCAGGAAACATTAACTAGACTCAATGAATTAGGAGAGAGGGGGGAGGGGGAGGGCTGGAAGGACATCTAGGTGGGAGGGGGATATATCGCGGGTGTCTGAGGAGTGGAAAACAGAAGCTGAGGGTGGATATGATCACCTTACACATGTATGAAATCGTCAAAGAATAAATAAGAAATAATACAAACAAACATATAAGAAAATAAAGGCAGATCGTAATGATACCAATAGCTAGCGGCAACATATGGCTGTCCATTCTCCTTGACCCTGACCATGAATCTGTTTTGGAGGGGAAGTTGAGTGGTGCACCTCCAAATCTTCTGTAGTAACTCAAGCCAAGGAGTGGTTGTCAAATAGTGGAACTTGTAAGGCTTGTGGTAAGCTGAGGAGAGAGACACTCTTTGTGCTTATATTTATCCAGGACTTCCTTTGTGCTGGAAGTGTTCACAAAGCATGTGTTTTCTGACATGCGCAGCCAAAGAAGAAGAATGGAAAGAGCGACCTCTTCTTGTTGCTTGGTTCTGCACGTCATGTTGTCTATTGTTTGCCTGTCTAGCTTGGCAGAATTTAAATCTTACTTATCTTTCAGGGCTCAGTTCAGGATTGTCATGGTGACAAAATATCTGAAATTGGAACTCTCCCAGAATATCATGCACGATTTGAAAGCCCGTGTTTTCAGATCACTGGTGTGCCCGGTGGATTTCCTGTAAGCTAAGGAACTGGTTCTGTGTTCCTTCTAACATGTTCTGGCAGCACCTTCGCCTGTCTTATGCCTCCTGTTATGTTTAACCTTCAATGATTCCACAGCTTGCTGGGTGAACTGTGGTGTCAGTCTTCCCAACCGAGCCACGCAGGGTTTCCTGAGTCAGGTCTCCACATCTGGGGAGCAGATCCCCTACTCTTTCAAAAAATTATTCTTATTTTATGTGTATGAGTTTTGCCTTGCATATAAGCGTACCGTGTGCATACAATGCCTGAAGAGGCCAAAAGATGGTGGCGTTATCAGATGCCAGGTGGGTGCTGGGAACTGAACCTAGATCCTTTACAAGAGCAGCCAGTGCTCTTAACCTCTGAGCCATCTCTCCAGACCCTCTGTCTCCTACTCCTTGATGCATATTAACACTTATCTTCCTCAGATAGTAAAAGTCTAGAGTTTTTAAACAAGTTTTGCGTCTGGAGAGATGGTTCAACAGTTAAGGGCCCTTGCTGCTCTTTTTAAAAAATATTTATTATTTTTATTTTATGTGTATGAGTGTATTGCCTGCAGGTGTATAAGTGTACCTGTGTTGTATATAGCCCATGGAGGTCATACGAGGGAATTGGCTGTTAGCATTAGGTTGTTAGCCACCATGTGGGTGCTGGAAACTGAACCCAGGTCTTCTGTAAGAGCAGCCAGTGTCTTAACCACTGAGCCATCTCTCAAAGCCCACACTTGCTGTTCTTATAGAGGACCTGAGTTCTGATCCCAGCACCCATGTTGGGCTGCTCAAAACCACCTGGAACTCTGGCTCCAGGGGATCCTACAGCTTCTATGGTCTCTTTGGGTATCTCCTCTGCCAAATATATTTTTAGAAAAAACCCTAAGTTTTGTCTTTTTAGAAAAAATTATCCCTCTTGCAGGACCTGGTTGGAGGAGGTAGATCACTGGGGAAGGTTATGCCAGGTCTCCAGTCCAGGCCTCCTTTCTCTCTGTCCCTCTCTTTCTCTCTCTCCCTTGTGTTCTCTATAATGTGGAAGCACTCCATTTACCTAAACTTCCACCTAAGTGCATAGGGCCAAGAAGCCATGGAGTCAACCCTCTGAGACCAGGAGCTGAAAGAAAGCCTTCTTCCCCAGTTCATTCTGCCAGATATTTGTTCACAGGGACACAAAGGAGCTAATGCATCTTCTGTGGCAATTACATTTCCCAAAGATGGCTCCCACAGCTTCCCGTCTTGCATGCTTTCTATAATTTTGCCATTGTCTTGTTAGCAGGGAAGTCCAATTCCTTTCCCATTCTGTCTGGATAGGGTTGCAACTACCTCCACAGATAGGTGGCAGAAGCAATGCTCTGTACTTCTGAGGACACTTAGTTAAGTCCATGTAGACTTGTCCTGGGACACGCATCCTTGGAACTCACCACCATGCTGTGAGGGAGGCCAGGAATCACTTGGAAAGGGTCATAGGGAGAGGAACTAAGACCCGAGCAGAGCCCCTAGCACAGCCCCAGCTTCGAGCTCTCTGGAAAGGACACTGCAGGCTCCACTCGGCTGCTTTGGCTGAACATGTGAAGCTAAGATTAGCCCCTGTCATAGCTGGCTTCAGTTATTAACCTGGGAAGAGGGAACCTCAATTGGGGAATATGGAGGCATAGGAACAGCCTATGAGCATGTCTATGAGGCATTTCCTCCATAGGAACAGCCTATGAGCATGTCTATGAGGCATTTCCTCCATGGAAACAGCCTATGAGCATGTCTATGAGGCATTTCCTCCATGGGAACAGCCTATGAGCATGTCTATGAGGCATTTTCTTGGCTGTTGAGCTATGTGAGAGGGCCCAACCCTCTGTGGGCAGTGCTACCCCTGTTGGTTCTGGGTTGTATAAGAAAGCAGGCCAGGGATATGGGCATATTGGACAACATTGGTTTGAAGACTGATAAAAACGGTAATGCATCTGAGTTAATTGGTGATATAAGTTGCTCTTGTCCACATTAGCTTTAACTAAAATCTGTATAACAATTACTTTGGGATTGGTATAAACAAATGTTCTCTATAATTTTGCTGTCATATAGTATCACCTGGTAGCAATCTCTTTCACCTATAGGATGATTTAACTCAAAAATGAACTTTGTTTCCCAAGTTAATCACATACAGTAACCCAAAACAGCATGGGTGAATTTGATGAAATCTGTGCCTTGATTCCACCCTATAGGTATGTATAAAACAACTGCTTTTTTGAGACTCATGGGTCAAAACTAAACACCTTAAATAAAAAAGGGGGATATAGATAGATATGAAAACTTTTTGTCAAAAAACCTTGCAACCCAAATCTTGAAACTAACTATGGGAAAGGATTTGTATGTTCCAACAGGCCAGAGTATCACCAACTTAATGGCTGAGAAAGAAAATGCAGCTTTGCAGTGAGTAGGATGTACCAGAAAGTGCCAGCAGAAGGATTGACTCCTCTGCGCATTGAAGGGAAGAAATGCCTCAGATTGCTGCAGACATCAGGCCCCTCTGTGGATCCTACTAGTAACAACTATTTTTTAATGATTCCTAACGAAGCTTACCTTCTAGGTTCTGCAAAGGTTTTAATACAAGAGACTTTCTTAACTCCCCCCCATAGAATAAAGAGAAATAAGAGGATGATGAGGTCATTCTCCAGCTGTAGATTGGAACCAGCTGTTATAGAAGTGTTCTCTTGTAAAATCAGTAAAACTGCCTTCTTTAATTGACTAATGGACATAGAAACTGTGAAAAGGATTATTTTCTATTCAGAACCAAATATAATGCTAAAGTCTCCTTAAGCTATGCACCTAAACAAAATATATCAATACAGGAGCTCTGACATCAACAATGGATTATTCTACCAAGGAGATGTTGGCCAGGGGATCCAAGCCCCCACAAATGGTAAAGGCTCCTTGCCTCCTAACTGGGATATCTGCAGGAAGAGAGGCGATAAGTCCCTGCTGTTGAAGACCTGATACAAACATGGCAAAGATGTATGGAGACCGCACTTGCAAGTATACAGATGGTCTCTGGGATGCCAGAGAGTGTTACCAAAGACCACTAAACCAATAAAGCAAATATAGGTCTCCTTGAGTCAAGCAAGACTCCTCCGTCAGCACTAGCTACACCTCATTTGCCTGGAAATACTGTGCAGCAGTGGCAGCCATATGTCTGTATATCCCCAAATCTAATTGGCTATTGGCTCTCTCCTTGGAGGAATAACCCACGGCTGATGTCACAAGCTTACATCCTCTAATGGTTAGGAGATGTTAAAAACCACACGAAGACCCTGCCATACTTGACAGAAGAAAATGTAGATCATGAATTGACATACCATCCAAACATCTGTGTCTATACCAAAGTAACCTACCATAACAATTAGTACTGTTTAAATACCCATATATCTGATTGTGTGTGCTTCATTGGTAGGATCGAAAGGCTATATATTATACTGTTTAAATACCTAAATATCTAATTGCATGTGCTTCATTAGTAGGATCGAAAGGTTAAGCCTGGACAAGCTGGCAGCCCATGAAGGAAAACAGCCAGAACTGACTAGAGACCAGGACATCAGCTCCAGAGAAAGTAGAGTGTTTTGCTTCTCGTCCACCTGTGCCCCTTTTCTAAGCCTAGGGAACAATCTGTGGAAGAGGGGGCGTGGTAGAATGTAAGGGCTTCGATTGGGGTTAATGGTGAAACTACAACAATATAGACTGGACACTCAAAAAAAAAAAAAGAAAGCAGGCCAGGGAGCCAGCCAGCATGTCTCCATGGTTTGTGCTTCAATTCCTGTCTCCAGATTCCTGCCCTGACTTCCTCATGATGAACGGTGATGTGAACATGTTAGCCAAATAAAGCCTTTCCTTACCACTTAGTTTTTGGTCAGAGTATTTTATCACAGTGAAGTAGAAAGCTAACTAGGACAGCCTCCCTCAGAGTCCCCCATGAAGTCCCCAATGAATGGCAGATCTGTGTGAACCAAAGAAGTTATCGTTGCTCTTTTAATTCACCACATTGTGGGATGGTTTGTTCCCTAACAATAGTAGCCAGGGCACCTCTGCTTTGTGCTCTGCTAAAGAGAATTTATTTCTGTCTTTTTAGTGACAGGTATGATGGGAAGTTCTATCACAGGAACACTGTGCAGTGGTCACAGGGAAAGACTGATTTTAGTAATTGCATTTGGCAACCGCACTGCTGCTTCTGACTGGAAGTGGCTGGGGGATCATGGTGCCTTCTTTCCCTCCACTCAAGCTGCACTGCCCCTCTGATCATTTCCTCTGACAGATCTTCATGCCAAGTTTTAAGGTACTAACATAATTACCATGAGAACATAGTGGCACCATGTTTTATGGTTTGGCTGACAAATGCCCTAACAGGCTCATGTACTAGAACATTTGGTCTGTAGTTGGTGGTACTATTTTAGGAGCTTGTGGAACCTTCACGGAGGTGAGGCTTAGATAAAGAAGGTGGTTTGCTGTGGGATAGATAGGCCTTGAGATTTATAGCCTGGCTCTGCTTCCAGCCCGTGTCACTCTGCTCCCTGTCTGACTGCTGAGATGTGAACGAGCCGCCATATGCACGCTCCCACCGCCACATGCTCCTTGCCTTCCCCATTGTGATCTGTGTGTCTCCTGAAATCATGGGCTTTCCGCCTGTGGGTGCAATAACAACAGCGCTCACTTCAAACGGTTAAATAGACAAGATAATCTGGAGCTAAATATGAATGACCATGGCAGAAGAACACAGACTTAAGTCACCCCAAATCCCATGTCCCAACATGGTAACAGTTTTGTGAAATTTATATGGCAACAGAACAAAGAAATCTCAAGATCAAGACACTTTTCAAATACATTGGTGGAGACGTCAGAGAGGTGGCCTATAGCAAAGTGGAGAGGACTCTGCTGTGGGCTTTCAATGGTTGGTGGAAGCTGCTGATCTGCTAAGTTAATATATTTGAAAAGGGTTTTATCTGTTAGTCACAGGCAAGTCAGACACAGAGGTGAGCGAAGAATGGCTGTTTAGGGGGTAAAGTAGCCCAGGATAAATTACAATTAGGTCCTGTAACATTCAAAACTCTACACAGTCACCAAAATGCTACTCTGTTAACTACCCTTGAAGGAGGTTGAGTCAAACTTTCATTCAAACTCACTTGTTGCTTCTATTTTTAAAGATTTTTTTTCTGTATGTATGTATTTGTGTGTGTCTGTGTGCACCCACTTGTGTACATGGGACGTTGATGTCAGTTATCTTCCTCATTTGGCCTCCACCTTACTTTCTGAGACAGGGTCTCTCACTGAACCCAGAGCTCACCCATTTAGCTAGACTGGCTGGACAGCAGGCTCTAGCGACCCTCCTGTCTCTGCCTCCCTGGTCCTAGGGTAACATGTACACACTCTGCCACTGGCAAGGACTTAACTGACTGAGCCATCTTCCCAGATCCTTAAGTTGCTCCTTGTCAGGTACCTGCTCTCAGTGATGAGAAAGAAACCAGCATGGGCAGCTTAGTGAGGACTTACTTTGTTAACTTCCTTAGAGTTCAGAAACACCCTTTACTCCTAGGAACTCAATCCTGAGAACCCTTCTCACCTGTATGCAACACAGGACTTTGCAAATTATCTCCAGAGCTCCCCAGAACACTAATAGCTTATCTGCAGAGAGACAAGTTAGTTTGAACAGCTCTGAGTACTTTATTATTCCCTTAGAGATGGATGATACTCATTAGCATCTGAGAGGAGCCTTGTAGTAAAGAAACCAGTTTCAATTATTTATTCACCCAAACAGTGTTCATTAAGCAGCTGTTCTGACTCAGGCCCTGAGTAAGTGCCGGGTGGACCTTAGTGGACAGAAAGATATTTGGTTCCTTTTTGTATAAGCTGGTGATGGTTAGTCTTGATTGTGAGGTTGACTGGATCTGGAATCCACTGGAGATGGACCTACCGGGTGGGTCCGTGAGGGGATTTTTCAGGAATGATTAACTGAGGGGAGAAAATCTGCCCCCAGGGTGGTCGGCACCTTCCTGGCAGAAGCCCCAGGAGAATCAGTGCTGCTTTGGCCTGTCTGCTCTGGCTTCTTGCTGGGGAGTGAACTTAGCCTGTTGTTTCTGTCACTCCTCTTACTATCCTTGGCTGACATTGCACCCCAGTTTCATTGGTCTTCCATTGTGGACGAATCACCAACAGCTCTCCAGGGGTCCTCCAGTTTTTGGGGTCAGATTAGCACTCATGAGGCATCCACTCTCTTGGACTGAGCATCTATGAGGTTGCCTGCCATTCCAACATGCAGACAGCCATTGCCAGACTAACTAGGCCACGTCATGTAAGCCAACCTAATGAGTCCTGTTTTGTAATATTTCTTTATTCTATTTGTTCTATTTCTCTAGAGAACCCTGATTAATACAGGAACTAATTACAAATACTTATGACTACTGGGGAGGCAAAGGGCTGCTAGTCACAGAGAAAAAGGTGGGGACCTCAGTGAGACTGAGTGATAGGAGGAAATGACGACTAAGCTGAGGCTGATGAAGTGACTGCCAGGCATAGAGTGTTGTAGGCAATGGAAATAGCACAACACGGGTGCACAAACCTGCATGCAGACAGTACATTCACACACATACGAAAATAAATAAATAAATTAAAAAAAATAGCACTTGCAAAGGCCAGGAGGCAAGCCCAATATTGTCAGGCAGGACAGCGATGGCAAGGTTGTAGTTTCAGGCAACAAGCAAGGCCATTGAGCGTCAAGCAGAGGGAGAGAAAATCCTTCCATTCCTTCTTACACCGGGAGCTGGTGTGCACTAGGGAATTCTCCTGCAAGAAATGGAAGCCAGGAGCCTACCAACCGCCAGTTGTAACCCCACAGGGTGGCAGAAGCTAGTGAGGCTGTATCAAGCTTAACTGGGCACAAAAGTAAAAATTCTCATTCTGCATGCCGAGTGCAGAGCCAGAACCTGTGTGATTCTCCTGGCCTCCGGACGCTGAGGCTGCTGGGAAAGGACTTGGATGCCAGAGCAGGTGTGACGGCCACGCCCCTCCAGCCAGCTCCTCACTTGCTCCTTTTCCAGCTCTTGGGCCCCACTCCTCCCGCACATTCTTCGAAATAGAAACCACCCATCCACCGCTTTTCTGGGAGTGCTCTTTTTCTGGGAGTGCTCCTTTTCTGGGGTGCTCTTTTTCTGGGAGTGCTCCTTTTCTGGGGTGCTCTTTTTCAGGCTCTAATAGGCTCTGTTCACTTCAGAATTACCTGGGACTCCAAAGGACAAATCAATGACCAAGGTTCTAACATTTCTTTTATAATATTTAGCTCTTGGTAGTTTTGGGAGATGGCCCAGGGCTAAAGTTCATGCTGTGTAAACACGAAGATCCGAGTTTGAATCTCCAGCACTGATGTTATAGCCAGGCGTGATGGCAGGTATATAGAACCCCAGTACTGTAATGGATGGGTGTATACATGTGGTCGGTGGGTCACCAGAGCTGGCTGGCTACTCAGTGGAAGGCTACAGAGGAGCACATGCATCTTTGACCTCAGGTCTCCATGTGCACATACGAACACATGTATATACACCCCTCCACATACATATGTAACCCCCCCCCAATTTAGCTAGTTTTCCCTTTATGTTCATCAAATTGTATACTTCACAGCTTAGCTGGAAGGCTGATGGTGAGCAAGTCCTAGAGGAAGGCTTTCAGAGAGTGTTCCTGGGACATGACCCCCCCCCAAGAAAAGCAGAGCATATTAACATATCACAAAGCACTTGCACATGCATGACCACTGCAGCACTGTTTACAGTAGCTAATATCAAACCATCAAGGTGTCCTCAACAGAGGAATGAACAAAGAAAATATACAGATACATAGCAGAAATTTTCATCCATTATTAACAATGAAGTTACATAGTTTGCTGGAAAATACATGCAACTGAGACAATTATATTAGGCCATTTAAGCCAGTCTCACTCAGAAAGACAAAGAATGTGTGTTTTTCGCATTTGTGGCCCCGAGATTTTATACTGTCATGTAAACCATATATAAACACACACCTATCTACACACACACACACACACACACACAGACACACACAGACACACATACGTATGTATATGGTGAAAGTAGGCATTAAACTATTATGAGAACAAAGGAGATAAATGGAAGAAAGAAGAAAAGGGAGGGTGGAGATGGCATAGGGAAGACTCCACTGAACATATAATACATTTGAAGAATTTTAAAATTTAAATTAATTTAAAAGAGCAAGATGTAGGATTACCTTCTAGTAAAGTGTGTGCTCCTGATGAGCATTCTGAAATGAAGGGTGTGTGGCACCTGCTCCCCCACTTAACCCCATCCTTACAGGGTCTGTGTTTCAAAGGTCTCTTCATTTGTAATTCCATTTTACAGATGTGAAAATAGAGGGAAAAGCTCAAGTAGCTTGTTAGGGGTTGCCCAGTAGGAAGTAGAGGCAGGATCTGAAGCCAGGTAGTGTGGTCCTGAGGCCAGAGAACTGGGTGGAGAGGGAGGTCAGAAGGCCTGGGCAAAGCCTTAGCACACTGAAACAACCAGCTGGCAAAGAAGAAGGCTGGAATCCTCAGAACAAGGACATTTAGAACTGGCTGGGGCCCCTGGGACAGATGCAGAGAGACACTCTTCCCTGAAGGTAACTTGTGGCTCATTATAATACTAAAACACACACCTCCGGGTGGAGAGTTAGGATGCTAATGAAACGCACAATGTATGGTATTATGGATAGAGCTACCATAATAGAGTATGTTCCAGAAATCCCATGCTAGTATATGCCAAGGACCCCAAAAGACCATTGTGCAAATGAGCCCCAAATGTTACATAAAAGCCCAACCTTTTCATACCACTGTTGTTTGAGCTCCTAAACTCTCTGTTCTGTCTACTTCCTGGGAAATGTACCTCTGTTTCCAATGTCCTGTCCCCAGTTCTACTGTCACCGTATTGTCTTCAGCTCAGTTCTTTGTTCTGGGGCACAAGAACTTGGAATCCTTCCAGGAGCTTGGGGGAAGCACAAGGAAGGCCCGCGTTGAAGGGAGAGCTTAGAATTTGACAGACCATTAGCACAAAGGCCAGTCAGTGGGAGAGCAGGGACTGAGTTTGGGGATCCCAAGAGGTGCTGTGTAGAGCTATGGTTGAGGATCAGTAGATGAGTGAACAATCTAGGGACTCCAAGCTCCAGTGGGATCGGAGAGGTTAAAGGCGAGAAGGGAGAGAGGATTGGGCTTGGTGAAGATCTTAGGTGTGGGAAGATCCAGTTTGAATTGCAGGCTAGTTTTCTGCTAGCACGCCTCAGGGCACCATGTGGATGAGAGTCAAGGGATTTCTCTGTCCCCACCCCAAGGAGGAGCAAACAATGTGGCCTAGGTGTGTGATGCTGAGTGAGGCAATGGTGTGCAGTGGCATGGAGTTGGGGGGCCTGTGATTGGTCCTGGGAACTGATGTCATTTAATTTATAAAAGCAGGCTGTAGCAAGGAATAATTTTGAATTTCCAAGTAACATCATCACGGGATTCCCAACCGTCATTATTTTTTTATTAATAATTGCACGCATACAGGCCAAGGTAGGCCTGCATTTCCTTCGGGTGACCAGTGGGTTGGAAAGACGTCCCCTTGCGGACCACCAATCTGGGTAGCTGGTATTGTGAGTGGACATAGGCTGAAGATAGGCCAACAGCCAGGAAATTCCTGTCCAGGGTTCAGCAGTCTCTGGGCAGGTGGGAAGTCATGGCAAAGAGTGGGAATCGTGGCTCGTTGTCCCAGGGTAAGGACCTGAGTTGGAAGTACCTCTCAGGTTAGGTTTATGGAAGTAACCAACTGACCTCTGTGCTGAGGGGTCAGTTCCCCACAGTGTCCGGCACTGTGCTCCTCTTCCCCTTAGCAGGGTCGCGTGGTCCTGTTCGGCACAAAAAGAAAGCTTCCTACAGTTAGGGTTTTAGGAGCAGCCACCACACTGTGGTATATTCTGGAAAGTCTCCAAGAAGCAACAGTCAAAAGCAGGAAAACAGCAGGATGTGGAAAGAAAGACAGCTGAATAACTGTGAGACCTCAGCATCCTGGAGAGGGGAGCCTCAAGATGGCTCTTCAGGGACCAGGAGAGAGGAACATGGAAGCTCAGAATTGCTGAGTTTTGGGCTAGCCTGACCTACATAGTGAGTACAAAGCTGCCTCAGCCATATGCCATGGGTGAGGGAACATGAATTCCCAGGCACCTGAGGTGGGACTATATAAAATTTTTAAGTATATAAAATATACCTGCAGCTGGAGAGATAGCTCAGTGGTTAAAGGTACTTGTAGCCAATCCTGATAACCTGAGTTCAGTCTCAGTGGAAGGAGATGATTAACTCCCACAAGTTGTCCTCTGATCTCTGTATGCACACTGTGGCACATATGTGTGCACACACAATAATTTTTAATGTAACAAAAAAAATATGACTTGAAGGGACCTGAGAGGGAAGCAATGTTATGTGCTATGATAAGGAAGGTCCAGATGACAGGGCATTTTCCAGGAAGGTCATGTCGAGTACAAGAGCACTTGCCTCCCTTCAGCCTTCTGGTTTAGCTTACCCATCTCCTAGCTGTGCATGTTCTTAAAGTAGAACCTGGAACTTTGCTAATGGTGACCTTCAATCTCTCCCTTCTTCACTAAATAGTAATATAGCAATAATAATGTACTACTATGGATTGAACCTGGGACCTCATGCATGCCAGTCTAGAGTTCTACCACTGGGTGATATCCTCCAGTGCATTTTTTTAAAGACAGGATCTATGTAGCCAGGATGGCCTTGAACTTGTGATATTCCTCTTGAATAGGATTACAAGTGTGTGGTATCACACATATCTCCTGGCTTTTGGTTGTTGTTGGTTGTTTTTTTTTTTTTTTCACAGAAGAATCAGCATTTGGTTGTCTCCAGCCTGCCTGTTGGCTGCCTGCCTGTGATTCTCTGTGTCTTTTGTACTTACAAGGTGGGATGGTGATGGAGAGAATTCTCTGTGGCTGCTACCCTGCTCTGACAGCAAGCATTACAGTTTGGGGAAGCCCAGTGTCTAGGAGTTTCCTCCTTTCACTGTATAGCAGGTTAGTTGTACAGTTTTACATTTTCCACAATAGAATGTGAGAACAGAAGTAGCTTCTATGCAGTTGAATAAAATACATGACATCTAAAAGAAAACAGAATTAAAATGTTACTAATCAGGTGCTTTTTCACTGAACACAGGAAGTTAAGACTTCCAGATCAACAGAAGATTGTGTGACGCGTGAAAACTGTAGATGCCTACTGGAACCTGAAGCTGTTTCTAAAACAAAAATAGATGTGGCTCTCAGATTATCAGCCTAGACATAAAAAATGAGAGAAAGTTTCTTTCTTTCTTTCTTTCTTTCTTTCTTTCTTTCTTTCTTTCTTTCTTTCTTTCTTTCTTTCTTTTCTTTCTTCTTTCTTTCTCTTTTCTCTTAGGTCCTTTTTTTGGACATAGGGTTTCTCTGTAGCCCCAGGTGGCCTGGAATTCACTATGTAGACTAGACTGGGCTTGAACTCACAGAGATCTGCCTGCCTCTGCCTCCAGAGTGCTGAAATTAGAGGCATGTACCACTATTCCCAGCAGCCTATGATTTCTTAAACTTGGTAGGATTGGCAAAAAATTGGGATAGTTAAAAAATTATTTTTTTAGACAGTCTCCCTGTAGCCCCAACTGGCCTTCACTCAATATGTAGATACATGTAGACCAGGCTGGTCTCAGTCTCACAGAGATTTGCCAGCCTCTTCCCCCACCCCCAACCCCTGAGTACTGGGATTAAAGGTGTGTCATTATGTCTGACTCTTTTTTTATCAAATTTAACTTGTGTTAAGAGTCTAACATTTTAGGCTGGGAGGGGGCTGGAGCAATGTCTCAGCAGTTAAGAGCACCAGCTGCTCTTGCAGAAGACCCAGGTTCGGTTCCCAGCACCAACATGGTAGCTAATAACCTCCCCAAACTCCAGTTCCAAGGGAATATGATGCCCTCTTTTGACCTCCACAGGCAATGCATGACAGGGGTGCACTTACATACATGCAGGCAATATACTCATACATATAAAGTAAAAATATTTTAAAAATTTAGGCCAGGGTAATTCCAAACTAAACCAAGACCCTTTGATCAGTAGAATAGTCACACAAAAACAGAGTAAGAAAAAAATTGAAAAAAAATTTAGCAAGATTTAATTTAAATCAATATGCCAAAATAGTATCTCAAAATGTCATCATCACTAAGAATTTAATGAATTTTACATTTTTCATGTCTTCTTTTTGTGTAATCCAGAGAGTTTTATTAGAGTTACATATAGGGGTATGGATGAGGGCTTGCTTAGTGGACCATGGGCCCCTTACCAGTGGCTACACCACTGATAAAAACCTCTCTCCCTCCTCCATTAACCACAGATCATGGCCAGAAGTGAGCATTTCACATCACTCCCTCCTCTTCCTCTGGCTCTTACATTCTTTCTGCTCCTTCTTCCCTGTTGTTCTCTGAGCCATGGAAGATGTGATATTGATGTCCCATTTATGGCTGAACATTCAAAATTCATTTTTTTCAAGACTTTGACTGGGTCTGAGTCTCTGCAGTCACCATTGACCACTACAAAAATCGGTTTCTCTGATCAAAGTTGACAGAAGCAATAATGGATGAGTATAAACAGAGTTATTTAGAAGATGTTTTGGGGGCTGGAGAGATGGCCTAGCGGTTAAGAGCACCAACTGCTCTTGCAGAGGACCCAGGTTTGATCCCCAGCACCCACATGGTGGCTGAGAACAGTCTTTAACTCCAGTTCCAGGGGAATCTGACACCCTCTTCTAACCTCCAAGGCTTTGCACAACATGGGCTCACAATCCTACATGCAGACAGTACGTTCATACACATAAAAATAAATAAAAATTTAAAAAGATGTTTCGATGGGCACATGATGTCTATTAAGAAACACAACATCGGGCTGGAGAGATGGCCTAGCGGTTAAGAGCGCCGACCGCTCTTACAGAGGACCCGGGTTCGATCCCCAGCACCCACATGGCAGTGGAGAACCATCTGAACCTCCAATTCCAGGAGAACTCCAGTTCCAGGGGAATCCAACACCCTCTTCTGACCTCCGCAGCATTGTACCACACGGGTGCACAAACTTGCATGCAGACAGTACATTCATACACATACAGAAATAAAAAAAAAAAAAAGAAACACAACATCAGTCACATTCCCACTAGGGTCTATGGCCTCCCCACCTATGGGCTTTTTGTCTGGGTTTACAGTAACATGTGCAGGCTCTCGTGTAGAGTAGGCATCAGACCCCAAAGTGGTTGATTACCTCCACGAAAGACTTGCTACTATTGCACCTGTGGGCTCATTTTGCTTGGTCAGTAACTCTTGTCGTACAGAAGGTCCGTAGCTGAGTAAGACTGTTGATGACAGCTCTCCCCAGCAGCCTGTTCATGTACCACGAAGGCTAGCCAGCAAGGAGGAAGCTTCCAGCCAAGTTTTAACTTGATCTCTTTGTGTCCTACAATCACGGTGTGAGTCATCTTCAGCAACAGGGTTGGATGTTAGAGTTCTGGTGGGTAAGAATCAGTAAAGTACCATTTTGAGGGACTTAGGGGCCTTCAATGATTAGTACAAATAAAAACCCTAGGCACTGGGTTTTCATTTAATAACCTGTGACTTCTGAGAACTGCTTTACCCAACCAAAAGATACCTCAGTTTAAACTAATTTTACACTTTTTGTATATGACATCAGTGACCACCAGTGTCTTATGGAACATTCTTGTGAGCAATGGTCACTGTTTTGGACAGCAAAAGTCTAGGAAGAAATATGGAGCATAGTTTAGCTATATCATATGCCAGTGATCTATGCAAATTCAAACCTCTGGACTTCACTCCTCCCTCTAAAATAGGAGAAAGCCATTAAATAGTGTGGGTTGTTTTGTCTGTGTAAAGCTCCATAGGATCCAACTTGGACTGGCTATTCCATCATACAGGTGGATCAGCTGTGTGCTACTTAGCCCGAGTCCCCACAGACTCATATGATAGACAACTGTTGTTTTATTGAATGTGCCATTAGTATTTAAACATCTGTTATTTCTTACAGCATTACTTTAAACACAAGCCTGTCACTTTATCTGGCACTTACTTAAAGAAAGAGCTGTGGTTCCCTGGCTGGAGGGAACTCTAACTGTGATGCATGCACACAGTGACAGGTCCCCAGTAATGGTTTCCAATGTGTAGCAAGAAATATGGCTGCCATAAATCTAACTATTAAGATTCAACAGAGAGAATCACTTCACCTTACCTACATACAATTTGATGGATAATCAAGAGTGGGTTTTATTTTTTATTTATTTATTTATTTTAAATTATGTGTATTATGTGTGTCTTGTAGAGGTATGTGCATGTGTGAGTGCAGTACCTGTGAGTGCCAGAAGAGGGCGTTGACTTTCCTGGAGCTAGAGTTACAGGTAGTTGTGAGCCAGCTGATGTGGGAGCTGGGAACCAAACTCAGTTCCTCTGCAAGACTGGTACGTGCTTTTAACCACTGAACCATCTCTGCAGCCCCTCAAGGATCATTTTGATAGTGATTTTCACCTTGTGGATGGACTGACCATGGCTAAAGTTGCTATTCTCCTGTGGGGCAATGGGCCCCTTAAGTAGTCATGGACTTTCTACACCTGTCCTTTCCTTGGTCCTTCCCCCTGGAGAGCGACACTCAGGACACTCTGTGGTGGGTGAGCTCGCACTCAGGCCTGCCTGCTGTTCAGCTGTTCCTTGACTCACTATTTTACCTCAGTAGTTTACCTTCCTTTTTTATTAGTTACTTTTCTGATTGCTCTAACAAAATACTTGACCAAAACAATGTAAGGAAGGAATGGTTTATTTTTTATTTTTAAATATTTTTATTGAAGTTTTGTGCATTTTATACATCATTTCTCAGTCCAATTTAGACTCATTTCCCTTTCCATGCCCCCCACAACACCCAAGTTCATGCATTCTGCTGTAGATGTCCTGTATCTTTTCCTGAGTCTTTTAAAAGATTTTCAAAGCTGAGGACTATTGTTTGGGGGAGAACTTTACTGTTTCAGTTGGTTCTTTGCCACAATTTTTTTGTTGTTGTTGGTCCTTCCAATTTATATTGCTTCAACCTATGTATGTATGTATGTATGTATGTATGTATATACATATATGTCACACCTATACTACCATTATGTTGTCTGAAAATAAACTATATGTTATTTCCAAATCATATTTCAGATTCACATTTTTCCATTTTAATTTTATTTTACTCTAAAATATGCATACATATCCTCTACCAATATTCCAAAAGTACAAAGTCTGAAAATAAGTGATAGGTTAATTCTTGAGCCCATTAAGGGATTTACATTATAAGAGCACAGTTGCTTTCAGATAAAGAGAAATATAATATTAACATTGTTCAGTTTGCCTTACAACTAGGTACTTGGTGCTAGCATCCACAAATGAGGGATACCATTCTTCATTTGTTTTTCTAGGACTGAGTTACTTCACTTAGCATAATACCTTCTAGTTCCATCCATTTACCTGCAAAGTTCATGATGTCATCTTTCTTTACCACCACATAGAACTCCATTGTGTAGATGTACCACATTTTCTCTATCTACTCATTGGTTGAGGGGCACTTGGGTTGGTTCCAGCTATTAGCTATTGTGAAGAGAGCTGCAATAAACATGGATGTGTATGTATTTCTGCTACCAGTAGGATGAGTCTTGTGGGTATAAACCCAGGAGTGGTATGACTTGGTTAGGTGGTAGGCTCATTTTGAGTCTTTTAAGGGTTCTCCACACTGCTTTCCATAGTGGTTGTACGAGTTTACATTCCCATCAGCAGAGGATGAGTGTTCCCCTTTCCCTGCAACCTCCCCAGCGTTTGATATCATTTGTTTTCTTGATCCTAGCCAGTCTTATTGAGTGAGATGATATCTTAAAGTGGTTTTAATTTGCATTTCCTTAATTATTAGCAATGTTGAACACTTTTTAAGGTGTTTCTCAGCCATCTCTAATTCCTCACTGGTGAAGTCTCTGTTCAGCTCTTTACTCCATCTTTTGAGTAAGTCATTTGTTTTCTTACTTCTTTGTTTTTTGAGTAGTTTATATATTCTGGAAGCTAATGCTCTGTCAGATGTATCAGCAGTGAAGGTTTCCTCCCAGTCTGTGGGTTTTCTCTTCACTTCCCTGATTGTTTCTTTTGCTGTACAGAAGCTTTTGAGTATAATGAGGTCCCACTTGACAATTGATGACCTTATTTCCTGCCCAGCAGCTGTGTCTGATTTAGAAAGTCATTTCCTATGCCTATGTCTTGTAGGTTGCTGCCAAAATTTTCTTCTATCACCTCCAGAGTTTTGGGTTTCATGCTGAGGTCTTTGATCCATTTGGAGTTGGTTTTTGTACAAGGTGAGAGGTAGGGGTTTAATTTTATTCTTTTACAAGCGGTGATCCAGTTTTGCCAACACCATTTGCTGAAGATGATGTCTTTCCTCCATTGAGTCTTCTTGGTCCCTTTGTCAAATATGAGGTGGCTGAAATTGTATGTGCTCATTTTTGGATCTTCAGTTTTGAGGAAGAGTTTATTTTGTCTAGTGTTTTTAGGGTACAGTTCATCATTGCATGTAAATTGCAGATACAGGCCAGCCAGGAGCAGGAGGCAGCTGGTCACATTGTACCCACAGGCAGGAAGCTGAGAGGTGACAGTCTATGCCCAATTGTTTTCTCCTTTTTTCCAATTTTTTTATTTTTATTTTTTAACAATAAATAATAAGTTATGAGTACAGGCATCCTTCATGTAGAACCAATTTGCAAGCAGTTGTGCCCAAACCCACCCAGCCCATGTCTCCCACCATCCAGCTGGTGGGGCTTTTATGTACAATCACGTTGATCAAATAAGTGTCCAGACTATGTTGCTGTAGTTTCACCATTCATCCCAATAGCAGCCCTTACATTCTACCATGCCCCCTCTTCCACAGATTGTTCCCTAGGCTTAGAAAAGGAGTACTAGTGGACGAGAAGCAAAACAGTCTACTTTCTCTGGAGATGTCATTTTGGACTCTGATCAGTTCTGGCTGTTTCCTTTCATGGGTTGACAGTTTGTCCAGGTAAAACCCCTTAATCCTACTAATGAAGCACAAGCAATTAGATATACAGGTATTTAAACAGTACTATTTATTATGGTAGGTTACTTTGATATAGACACAGATGTTTGGATGGTGTGCTAATCCATGAATTATATTTTTTTCTGTAAAAGATGACAAGGTCTTACTGTGGCTTATAACTTCTCCTAAGCACTAGAGGATGTAAGCTTGTGGCATCAGCCATGAGTTATTCCTCCAAGGAGAGAGCTAATAGCCAATTAGATTTGGGATATACAGACATGTGGCTGCCACTGCTGCACAGTATTTCCAGGCAGGTGAGGTGTAGCTGATGCTGACAGAGGAGTCTTGCTTGACTCAAGGAGACCAATTTTTGCTTTATTGGTTTAGTGGCCTTTGGTAACACTCTCTGGCATTCCAGAGACCAACTGTACACTTGCAAGTGCGGTCTCAATAAATCTTTCCTATGCTTGCATCAGGTCTTCCACAGCAGTACCTTACTGCCTCTCTTCTTGCAGGTATCCCAGTTTACAGGCAAGAAGCCTTTACCTTTGGGGGGGGACTTGGATCCCCTGGCTAACATCTCCTTGGCAAAATAATCCATTGCTGATATCAGAGCTCTCCTGTATTAATATATTTTTCTTAAATGCACAGCTTGAAAAGACTTTAGTATTATATTTGGCTCTGAATAGAGAATAATCCTTTCCACATTTCCTATGTCTATTAGTCAATTAAAGAAAGCAGTTATACCGGTTTTGTAGGAGATTACCTCTATAACAGTAGGCTCTAAGTTACGGTTAGAGAATGACTTCATTACCATCATGTATTTCTTTGTTCTATGAAAAGGAGGTAAGAAGGTCTCTCATGTTAAGACTTTGCAGCCCCTAGAAGGTAAGGTTCATTAGGACTTATTATAAACAGTTGTTACAAATAGGATCCACAGAGATGTTTGATGTCTGTAGCAGTCTGAGGCCTTTCTTCCTTTTAATGTTAGACGGGCCAACTTCTCTGCTGGTATTTCTTGGTACATCCTGCACAATGCAAAGCTGTATCTTTTCTTTCTCAGCCATTAAGTTGGTGACATTTTGACCTGTGGGAACATATAAGTCTTTCCCCATAGTTTTAAGATTTAAATTGAAAATTTGACAAAAAGGTTTAATATATAACTGTATCCCCCCCCTTTTTTTATTTTAGGTTTTTATTTTTTGACCCATGAGTCTCAAAAAGGCAGTTGAAGTACACATACCTATAGGCAGGAATCAAGGTGTAAATTTCATTAAATTTACCCAAGCTGTTTTGGGTGATGGTATGTTAATTTGGGAAACAAACTTAATTCCTTAAGTTAAATTATCCTACAGGTAAAAGACAATGCTGCAAGATGATAAAGTACAACACAGAAATTATAGAGAATGTTTGTATATGTTAATCCCAAGGTTATTGTTATACAGATTTTAAGTAGAACAAATGTGGACAACAATTTATATTTCCACTTAACTTAGATGTATTACCATTTTTATTAAAACCTTTAAACCAATGTTGTTTAATACAGATGTTTTTACTTTTACTGAGTCCTAAAATACCATGGAGTTTTTAGATAGAGTTTGGGAAAAGTTGGATACTTGTTAAACTCACATCAGTTAAATATACATTTATCAAATATAGACCTGTGTCCCTCTCACACCCCTCTGACCCCTCCAGTTTCACCATTTCAGTCAGTTTTTGATGCAGTCTTTCTGTTGTTGTTCTTTTCAATATGCATCCCTCCCCATAAGAACTATTTACAACTGGGTTATTGATGCTAGCATCCACAGATGAGGGGTACCATTCATCGTTTGTTTTTCTGGGACTGTGTTACTTCACTTAACATAATATCTTCTAGTTCCATCCATTTACCTGCAAAGTTCATGATATTATCTTTCTTTACTGCTGCATAGAACTCCATTGTGTACATGTACCACATTTTCTCTATCTACTCATCAGTTGAGGGATATTTGGGTTGGTTCCAGCATTTTGCTATTGTGAACAGAGCTGCAATAAATATAGCCGTGCATGTATTTCTGCAGTAAGATGAGTCTTGTGGGTATATACCCCAGAGTGGTATGACTGGGTCAAATGGCAAGCTCATTTTGAGTTTTCCAAGGGTTCTCCACACCACTTTCCATAGTGGCTGTACAAGTTTACATTCCCACCAGCAATGGATGAGTGTTCCCCCTTCTCCACAACCTCTCCAGCACTTGGCATCATTTGTTTTCTTGATCCTAGCCAGTCTTATCTGAGTGAGATGATATTTTTAAGTGGTTTTAATTTGCATTTCCCTAATTATTAATGATGTTGAACAATTTTTGAGATGTTTCTCAGCCATCTCTAATTCTTCCTCTGTGAAGTCTCTATTCAGTTCTTTGCTCCATTTTTTGAGTAATTCATTTCTTTTCTTCTTTGTTTTTTGAGTAGCTTGTATACCCTGGAAATCAATGCTTTGTCAGATGTATTTGCAATGAAGGTTTCCTCCCACTCTATGGCTTTTCTCTTCACTTCCTTTGTTTCTTTTGATGTACAGAAGCTTTTGAGTTTGATGAGGCCCCATTTGTCAATTGTCGATCTTATTTCTTGTGCAGCTGCTGTCTGGTTTAGGAAGTCTTTTCCTATGCCTATGTCTTGTAGTTCCTGCCAAGTTTTTCTTCTATCGCCTCCAGAGTTTTGGGTTTCATGTTGAGGTCTTTGATCCATCTGGAATTGACTTTTGTACAGGGCAAGAGGTAGGGGTTTAATTTCAATGTTCTACAGGTGGTGATCCAGTTTTGCCAACACCACTTGCTGAAGATGCTGTCTTTCCTCCATTGTGTCTTCTTTGCACCCTTGTCCAATATGAGGTGGCTGAAATGATATATGCTCAGGTTTGTATCTTTAGTTTTGTTCCATTGGTCAACTGGTCTGTTTTTGTACCAGTACCAGGCTATTTTTATGACTATAGCCCTGTAGTATAGTTTGAAGCCTGGTCTAGAGATCCCGCCCATATTGCTTTTTTTCACTCAGGGTTGTTTTGGCTATTCCAGGTCTTTTGTTTTTCCAAATGAAATTAAGGATTTTTTTTTCCAAGCCTGTGAAGAAACTCTTG
>VZQC01000400.1:675166-730508 GCA_009823505.1 Rhizomys pruinosus
TGTAAGAGCGGTCGGCGCTCTTAACCACTAGGCCATTTCTTTAATTTCTCTGCATAGGTCTGCAATTATTCCTTTAAGATCTGTTTCTTTGGTCACCTCCAGGGGGATCCTACTGTAGCAATCTCCCACAGGGTTGGTAGAGCTTGGTGCGGAATTATCCTGCACCTTTCCTATGTTGTCCCTTAGTCGTGTCCCTGGCATGAGAGTTTCCCCTTTTGTTTTTGTTTTTTTTTTGCCTGTATTCTGATGCCAATCACAAATGACTTTTCACTATGTTAGAGGCTGGTTTTGCTTGCCTCCTTCCGATGCTTTTTTTTTTTTTTTCTTTCCTCCTCCTTGTTTATGGAGTATTGACTTGTCTAGGTTTCAGGCTTTCAAATTTGTTTATATATTGGTTATTGGAAGTCTAAGTCACTCCTCCCTTCCTGTTCTGAAGGTTCTCTAAAAAAATCCATGTGGATACTCTCTCGTCAATACCAGTTGGGGGGGGATATGCTTGACTTAGCCTGCGCCCCAGTACCTGTCTGGAGCGAGTTCTGGGCTCCTGTGCTTCGGGGGCGGGGCCTGCCCCCCCACAAAGAGACAATGGCACAGAACCAAACCCACCCGGCACCAGCTGCAAAGGGGAAGGGCGGCTGCGCCCAGACAGCCCCCCCCCCTACAAGGGTTTAGAGTTTAGACCCTTTTCCAGCAACCTAAGAATCAATCTACCCTAAAATCTACCTGTCTGGAATGAGTTCTGGGCTCCTGTTCTTCAGGAGCCCCCCCCCATTCCCCCCTCCCGCTCAAAGAGACAATGGCACCAATCCAAACCCACCCAGCACTGGCTGCCTGTTTTCTCCTTTTTATTCAGTCCAGAACTCCAGCGCATGGGACAATGCTGTCCACAGTCAGGGTGGGTCTTCCACCTCTATTAATTCAGTGTAAAAACTCACCCCAGCCACACCCAGAGGTTTATCTCCCGGATGAGTGTAGATCCTGTCACATTGACAGTATTTTTTTTTTAATTTTTTAAAAATTTTATTTATTTCGGTATGTGTATCAATGTACCGTCTGTATGCAGGTTTGTGCACCCGTGTCGTGCAATGCCGCGGAGGTCAGAAGAGGGTCTCGGATTCCCCTGGAACTGGAATTCTCCTGGAATTGGAGTTTCAGACGGCTCTCGGCCGCCATGTGGGTGCTGGGGATCGAACCCGCTAGGCCATCTCTCCAGCCCCCACATTGACAGTATTAACCTTCACACAGATCCATCCCTCCCTCACACTTCCTGTCCCGCACTTACTAGCCAAGTTAGTGCAGGACTGTTAATGTGGATGTTAATCGTGGCCCTATAAAGTAGGGCTGGTGTAGGAAGCTGGGTAGATGGAACTCCTTCAAAGAAAGGCTTTGAAGGGAAGAATAAAGGAACACAGTCATTCAAATGGTTTCAGACCACCCCAGAACCGGGATGACAGACAGGGACCTTGCATTTCTTACAGTAAGTGCTGGGTGCTGTGAATGGGCCAAGTCAAGGGCTTGGCAGCTGTTTTGTTATCACCGCGACTGCTTCTCCAGATTCTGCCTTATTGTGTTTTGGAATCTTCTGCCAAATTTCCCACACTATGGCCCTGTAGACAGGAGTTGCCTTGGAAAAAATCTGTAACTTTTGAAGTCGTTTATCTCCAAATACTATAAAATAATGTCTTTAACAGAGTTTAAATAAATGAATAAACTTAGCTTTTATCATGCTATGAAATTTTTTTTTCCAATTGTAAATGGTATTTTTATGGCCTGTGGGCTGAGGCAAATGTAGGTGTGTTTCAAAGTTAATTTAGATTTCAGTTTTTATGTATTGAAAATTGAAAATTAGTAATATATTTCCATAACATGGCATTAAAAACTATCTTTTTCTTTATGAAATTTGAAAATCAATCATCACATCTTTTTACGGAGATTAAATGAATAAAAAGAATCACCTTTCAATGTAACAGAAACTTGACCTTCTCATTATTTTTTCTCCAAATATGGTGCTGCACAGCTCTCTTGGCAGAAGGTTCTCACCAGGTTCTAGTTTTCCTTCACAGCCCACAGAATGCATGCTGCATACATGCTGAACCAACTTAGAACTTTGGGTCTGTCAGGTACCAAGAGCTATGCTTTACATATATTTCCATACATACATATATTTCCGTGTATAATATATATATATATATATATATATATCTGCTGATATATTATTCCTTAAATATAGGATAAGGAAGGACAATGAGGGTGTTCTAGTTTGCTTTCTGTTGCTGTGTTAAAACACTGACGTAAACCGACTTGCAGAGAAAGGGGTTTATGTGACTTATAGGTCACAGGCCATCATTGAGGAAGGGCAAAGCAGGAGAATCTCAAGCAGGCCAGGAACCTGGAGGCTGGAACTGACGCAGAGGCCATCTGGGCATGTGCTGACTGGCTTGCTCCCTCTGGCTTGCTCAGTTACCTTTCCTGTACAGCCCAGGACCTCTTGCCCAGGGACAGCACTGTCCATAGTGGGTTGGGCCCTCCTACATCAATTAGCAATCAAGAAAATATCCCAGGGACATGCTCACAGGCCAATCTAATGGAGGAAATTCCTCAGTTGGGGTGCCCTCTCTTAGGTGTTTCTAGCTTGTGTCAAGTTGACAAAAACTAATTGGCACAAAGGACTAGGGAGACGGCTCAGCGGATAGAGTGGTTGCTATACAAACTTGAGGACTTGAGTATGAGCTCCGGCCTTCACATAAAACACAGGCTTAGTGGCACATGCTTGCAATTCCGGCCTCAGTAAGTGGAGATGGGTAGATCCCTGGCCTCCACGCAGATGCACCTTCACACACACTTGCACCAGCACATACATTAACACATACACACACACACCACCACATACACTTACATGCATACATACAAACCTGCATACACACTTTGCACCATCACATATACTAACATGTATACACACACCTGCACACACACTTTGCACTGGCACATATATTAACACATACACACGTGTACCTGAACACACACTTGCACCTCTACATGCATTAACATGTACACACACATGCACAAAGGACAAAAGAAGAACCCAGTGTTCAATGTGTCCTAGGCATTACAAGAGTTGTCATAGCACACTCTCTGAATCAACTTGGACTCTATAGCATTGTCTACACCCATTAAACAATCTTAGCTCCTTAACAACAGCTGCCAAATCTTAGGGCAGCTAAGCCACTGCAATGAGAAACTGGAGACAACGTGTGGGGCTGTTGACCCCATGGTTGGACAGGCTGAAGATGGTACAGTGTAGGATTAGTACAAGTAACATCCTGGGGACCATGTTAGAGGGTGAAAAATCCATTTATTCTATGAAACAGGCAGCTTATATAGGTTTGGGACAGGTAGCGTGACATCGCCTCCAGTAGCCAATCCTAGCCCTCCACATCATCATGTGCCATCCCAGCTAATGGGGTGTACCCAGAAGAGGACATGAAGATGAACACTTCGGCTCGTGGCACCGTTAGCCTGCACATGTGCAATGTAGCCTGAATCCAGGACTGGTGTCCCACAACAATGCAAGGATTTATGTGTGTGGTGGATATCCTATGTCAAGAACTTACAAGGACAGGGAATGGCTGTGTCTTATTCCCATAGATCACTCTAATGGGACTGATCTTCATGTAGTTAGTTTCTTGAATATTATCAAGTCCTCCTGTCATCTTTTGGAGTCACTTATGGCTCAAATGCTTAAATCAAAGTTGGGAACTTCTTTCTAATCACACTTTAGAAGTAGAGCTGTCCAGAGCATGGCTTCCGTCCTAAGAGGCCCTCATCATGGTGACTTTAGGGAGCTTCTCTGACCTCTGCACCAATAGAAATTCCAGTGTCTTAACTTGTGGGCTGAAAGCCACAGGAGCTTATTAAAATGCAAACGTCTGACAGAGAGTATCTGCTCTCCACTGTCACAGCAATGCTGCTTGGGGAGCATCCCCTATGCTTACTCCAGTGCATGTAACAACCAGTACTCATTGCTCCCATGTATCTGCTGGAAGTAGGAGAGATGACCCTGCCCATCTGTAGCTTGCCAGTCTGTCAGTTGACTCGACAACTGAGAAAACCAAGGTCCTTTGGCTCTGGTGCATATCACACATGTCTCATTCTCTTAGGCTGGTCTCTGTGGCAAAGTTCTGCTTATGGTATACTCGCTAGCATTCCATTGGTCAACAAGATTGTGTGACTAGTTGGTCCCAATGTCATAGAGACAGGCAAGGTTCAGTAAAGCTATATGAAGAAGGGTGGAAAGAAATACAGACATGTACAGCCATGCACCACACTAGAGCCTGTGTGACCCAAGACAGCTGGCAGGTTTGGGGCTGTTTAGTAGGAAGGTTAGTTACTTTTGTGTCTCTGTGACCACAGTATGTGACAGAGACAGAACTCATGTCCTATTGAGAAATGAAAAGGGAAGTTATTTAGTGTCCTTGAGTCTCTCTGCCTTATAGAATGAACCACATGACCTGAACCCAGAATATTGGGTCTGGAGCCAGGTTTCAAAGAAGCAGAGGGAATCCACATAGCTGTTGGCAACTGCGATGATGAGGATGACCGTCGTAGAACAGAAATGATAGTGTTGTGCAGCTTCCTGTGACAATTGCATCCATGACACTCATTTGTCATTACCCCTCCCCCCCGCCCCTGTATCAGGCCCTCTCCTGAATGAATCTGCAGTTCTCACTAAAGAGGCGTGGTCTATTTCTCCACTCCTCAGACCTGGGGTGGTCTTGTAGTTTGCTTTAGCTAATGAAGTAATGGTGCTACTGGACCCCAGGCTAGGTCTCAAACGGTGTTAGGTGCTATTATAACTGCTTCACCATCATCATGGAAATAGGACCCAAATAGACTGTGAGAGCGTAAGATATATGTGGAACAGAGCCAGGTCATCCCAGGCTCCCTAAACAAAGCTGGCCTAGACAGTAAGAGCCAACACAGAACCTCCTGGGTGGCCCCGGCTGGCAGAAACTACCATGTGTCACACTTATTCTCTTCGCATTTTTTGCTTGGTGGTGGTTAGACAGCATCTTTGTAGAAATAGCTAGTAATGCACTCTACTCGAGAAGCCTGGGGTCCCTTGGCTCTGGGCCACAGGTCCCTCCTAGAATTAACCCTACCTCAGCCGCAGTGGTATGGTAAGATTTTCAGTAGTTCTGGAAGAACTATCTGAAAAAAGAGACCGGTGTCTCTTTTTTCCGTACATTTTCAGAACTTTGCCCTCCAGAGTTCTTGACAATTCTTTACGCAGGATCATTTAACAAATTCCACTGAGATTACATCAGCCCAAGACAATTTCTGTTTCCCACACTTGAGGACCATATCAGTTACTTTTCTTTTTTTTTTTTGGTCTTTTCGAGACAGGGTCTCCCTGTAGTCCCAGCTGTCCTGGAACTCACTCTGTAGACCAGGCTGGCCTTGAACTCACAAAGATCTGCCTGCCTCTGCCTCCCGAGTGCTAGGATTAAAGGCATGCGCCACTTTTCTTGTCACTGCTATAAAATACCTGATTTAGCCTAACATGGCGGTTCATGCCTTTAGTCCCAGTACTCAGAAGGCAGAGGCAGGTGGATGTCTATGAGCATAAGGCTAGCCTGAGGTGGTCAACATAGTGAGTTCCAGGTCATCTGGGATCGTATAATATGATCTGTCTCAAAAAACAAAACAAAACAAAACAACAAAACAAAACACCAGCAACAACAACTCTCTCCCCCAAAGAAACCTGGTTTAAGCAACTTAAGGAAAGAGAGGTGATCTGAGTTCATGGTTTGAGGGTGTACAGTCCACCATGGTAGACAGGAGATGACAGCAGTGGCTCCATGGGGGCAGGAGCTTGTAGAGGCTGCTCGCTCGTGTCTGTGGGTCAGAAAGCCAAGAGAACGTGAGTGAACGCTCTGCCGTGGCTCTCATTTTTATTCAGTCCATGACTGGTATCCCCCCCTCAGTAGATCTTCTCTGGAAAACCCTTCACATAAGCTCTCAAAACTGTGCCTCTTAAATGCCCTAGGCTTCTTTTTTGCCCCTTAATAATATATTTTTATTAATTTTTTGAGAATTTCATACTATATATTTTGATCAAACCACCCTCTACTCCTCACCTTAACTCCTCCCAGGTCCATGCCCATCTCCCTCTCCCTCTCAGTTTTTTGCCCTTTCCCCAATATCTGTATGTTTATTAACTTTTGTGCATTTCATATAATACACTGCATTCATATTTAGATCCCACCCTGTATGTACCCGCCCAGCCCTTCCACTAAACTTCATGCATTCTATCTTGCAGTCAAATTTGTGTCCCCAGATGTTCCTCAGTGTGAGTTCATGCACTGGAGCCTGGCCAGCTTGCCTTGCATCGTTCTTTATGCTGGGTTGTTGTCTGGGTTGAGTTGATATGGGTCTTTTATGCTGGGTTGTTGTCTGGGTTGAGTTGATATGGGTCTGTGCACGGTGCCGCCATTGCTGTAAGTTCATATGAATGAGTTCCCGGAAGCCTGGAGAGCTGTGTGGTCGTCAACCACCCCTGGCTCTTACCACCTTTCCACCCCCTTTCCAGCAACCATCTCTGAGCTCTGGGGGTGGGGGGTGGGGGGGTTAATGTAGGAGTCCTATCGAGAGCCACACACTCTTCTCTCTCTCTCTCTCTCTCTTTTTAATGTGTATGAATGTACCATCTGCATGTAAGTTTGTGTACCTGTGTCGTGCAATGCCGTGGAGGTCAGAAGAGGGTGTCAGATTCCCCTGGAACTGGAGTTAAAGACGGTTCTCAGTTGCCATGTGGGTGCTGGGGATCAAACCCGATTCCTCTGCAAGAGCAGTTGGCGCTCTTAACTGCTAGGCCGTCTCTCCAGCCCCTCTTCTATCTCTTTATTAATCTCTACATTTTTGTTCTCTTTTTTTCCTTATAACACACAAAGTCTAGTTCGTGCTACTATTCCTGGGTGTGGGCCTCCGCCGGAGCATGGTGGATCTGCCAGGGACCACACTCTTAAAGAAAGCTCCTTCCACCAGTAGTCGCCAACTTAATATCTCCTCAGCTATGGGTGGGAGCTCGCGAGCCCCGCCCCTCTCTATACTGGAATGTTAATTGGCTTGGTTTTGTCAAGGTCTGGGCCAGGTAACCACAGCTGCTTTGAATTCATGTCATGTCCAAGAGACCCTGTTTTGCCCTAGTCCTCCCTGAGGCCTCTGAAAACTCACCTCCACCTGCACTTTGACCTTGGACCTCCGGAACTGTGAGGAAACAAAGGCATGCGCGTGTAAGTCACCCATCCTGTGCCCCTTTTTAAGCTCTGGAAAACTAACAAAGTATAAGTTAATGGTTTGGGTTCTTGAAATATAATCCTCTTTCATTTTCTTTTCTGATCTCTAGTCAGCTCTATCAGTGGTCAAAGAGAGTTGGGTGCGATTTTTAGTTTACAGACAAGGAGAAGGAAGAGAGACATTTAAGTCAATGTAGCAAGGAAATATGCAGTAGTCTATTGCAAGAAGACAGAAGTGACTTGCAGTTCTTGAACCCTCTGCATGGAACCTGAGGAGGGCTCTGCGTTTCCTCCCAGGCACCATTCACAGGCAATCTCTACTTTGAAGCTCTGCTTTCACAGCTTGTCTGTGTATGAATGTATGTATATGTGGTATTTGCATGTGAACACGTTTTTATAGGTACACGTATGTGTGCATGTATGTATGTGTGTAGAAATAGGGTCTTAACCTGAAGCTTGCAAATTCAGCTAGACTGATTGGCCAACAAGCCCCTGGGATCCTTCTACCTCTTCCCCACCCCCAGGGTGTGGCATGCACTGCCTGCCAGTGCCCAGCATTCTATGTGGGTGCTAGAGATTTGAACCCAGGTCTTTATTATCGTGCAGCAAGCACTTTACCATAGAGCCATAGCCTAAGCCCCCCTGCTCCCTACAGTGGTGAGTCCTCCCCAGATGTAGTGCTGAGGGTCTTGCCCGAGTTCCACCACTTATACCCAAGTCATTAGAAACCCAACCCTGTACGCACACATACACACACACACACACACACACACACACACACACACAATCTTCTGCTGTCTTAAGCACTCTAAACACTTCTAAAATTTTTGATTTTTTTTATTTTTGAAAATATCTTCCCATGTCTCCCCAACACCATCAATTTCTTGTCTTCTTCTTTGATTATTGCTGTTACATAGAAATATATACATTTATAAACATACAAATACATATACACACACACATATATATATATATATATATATACACACACACACACACACACACACACACATAATATTTAGTGGTGCTTGTGTATACCTATGTTAGGGATGTCCATTAGGGATTAGATAACCTGATTCTCTCTCACTCAGCATATGTTGATTACCTGTAGCTCTAATCTTGAGGTGGGACCCTATGAATATTCTCCCATCGACCTTGGCATGTCAACTTGTTTTGCCATTATGCAGGTCTTGTTGGGCTACCACACTGTGGAGATTTCATTGGTGCGACTTCCCTATGTGTCTAGAATGTCTTAAGTAGCAGCAGATGACTCATCTCTCTGGTTCTTACATTCTTTCCACTCTCTTCTGTGCTGTTCCCTGAGGCTTAGGTATAGAGGTTGCATTGTAAATGTGTCACTTAAGGCTGGACACCTCACAGTCATTTTAGTCTTGCATTTGTGGAACTTTGTAATAGTCTCCATCTGTGGCAAAAGGAAGAATTTTTGATGAGTGGTGAGAAGTATACTTGCTGTAAATATCAGAATAGATATTTGGAATACAGTAAGAAATTATGTTGGTCTAGGTAAATGACAGAGGTAGGTCTTTCTCTAGGGTCTATGACTTCTCTAGCCATGTGTTTATGGCTATGTTTACAGTACCACACATGGGTTCCTTCTTATTGAGTGGGCCTTAAGTCCAATTGATCACCCCAAAATTAAAAGTACCACTACTACACCAATAGAGGTAGTTTGCTGGGTCAGTCATTGTTGTGATTCATAGATTTTATAGCTGGATATGATAAGCACTTTTAAAAAAGATATTTATTTAGTTATTTTTATTTTATGTGAATCAGTGTTTGCCTGCACACATGTTAAGTGCCCCACACTTGTGCAGTCCCTGTGGAGGCCATAAGAGGGTATCGGCTCCCCTGGAACTGGAGTTACTGATGTTTCTTAGCCACCGTAATGAGTGCTGGAAACTGAACCCAAGTCCCTCACAAGAGCAAGTGCTCTTAACTACTGAGCCATATCTCCAGCCCCCTTCTTAAGCAATTTGGAAATAAAGAAACAATATAGGCAACTAGAATAAATCAACTTGAATGCAAAAAATTAGAAAGTCATCTTGTGGCAAAATTCGCTGCTCTAAAGTTCAAGTTGATGGGGAATGCACCCTCCCAGGCATTCCTCACTTTTTCTCTCCTGCTTAGAGACCACATCCATCTCAGAAACAAGGCCAGGCAGTCTGTTTCCATGCCAAGTCCTATTTGGAGAAAGGCCAACTCTCCAGGGACAGTGAGACACGTTCTTCTGCTTTCAGAACTCACTCTATGCTGGGGACAGAGGTAGTCTGAGTGGGCCATCTCCCCAGGTGGCCAGATTGTCTTTACCAGGTCTAGTTCTGGCATGCTTCCACCTGGAAAATGGCAGCCGCAGATTGAGTCCTGATGCTTGACTCTGTCCCTGTAGCTTGTTCACTGTTTTCAGAGACTGTCTCTTTGTGGCAGAAGTGAGTGATGTGTTCTGCCTGGTGCCTAGAAGACTTCTTGTAGGAGGTGTGCAGGTCAACGCAGAAAGATCTTGGATATATGTTACATTGCAAGTGTATACGGATGGAAAAAGCATTTGTGTAAGAAATAGGAGGGAAAGAACTATATGAATGTATAAACACATAGAATATCACAGGGAGTGTTCTTCATACATTGTTAATATTGGCTGCCTGTAGTGGATGGGGTGTGGTTGGATGGCTACAGTACACGTATGCTTACTCTTGTTGTTGTCAAGATGGGGTCTCATAAAGCCCCGGGTGTTCTGGAACTCAAGGCAGCTAAGGTAGGCCTTGAACTTGTGATCTTTCTGCCCCATCTCCCGAGCGCTGGGATTACAGGCATGTTCACCACACTCAGGTTTACAGGCATGTATGCTCTTTACCTTCCTAACTGCCTATCATATGAATATTGACTTTTCAAAAAGAAATAGTAAACTCTTGATTTTTCAAAAATGTTAAACTTTTTATAAAGAAAGAGTTGCATTAAATGTGGGAAGTTCTGCCAGGTGTGGTGGCACATGCCTTTAATCCCAGCACTTGGGAGGCAGAGGCAGGCAGACCTGGCCAGCCTGGTCTACATAGTAAGTTCCAGGACAGCTGGAGCTACAGGGAGACTCTATCTCAAAAAGACAAAAAAATGTGGGAAGTTCTAGAGGAGGTGTATTTAAGCCAGAATTTGGGCACAAAGTAGATTCATCTGTGAGCTGTAAGCCATTTGATGGGGAGAGTAAGAGTCAGACTGGATACCCTTTAATCCTTACATGCCTACAAGAATGCTTGAGCTCTAAACAACTCCAAATTCCTGCGAGTCAGTAATTTTCTGAAATCAAAGAAGAGGTGGGGGCAGGAGTTTGTGTTGTGTGTGTGTGTGTCTGTGTGTCTGTGTGTGTGTCTGTGTGTCTGCCTGTGTTGAAGAGCTTTAAAAACAGAAGTGATCAGTTACAGAGATGACTCTGGATTAAAGGCTTGCCAGGCAAATGTGAGGACCTGAATTAGGGCTCCCAGAACCCACGTGAAAAAGCTAGGCAGACATAGCAGCTGCCTGTGGTCCCAGCACTCAGGAGGTAGAGACAGGGGATCCCTGGAGGAAGTTGGCTAGCTTGAGTAGTCAAAGTCGTTATCTCTTGATTCGGCAAGAGTCCCTTCCTCAATAAATACAGAGTGAGGGAGGAAAACACAGGTGCCAGCTTTGCACCTCCACGTGCAAGTGCACACACATGGGGTCTCCCAATAACTGTTTGAGCTATATAGGTTTCATCAAACCCAAGAAGGCTGACCTTCCCTGTGGTGATTCTATGTGAATGAGAAATGTCACCCATAAACTAATGGATCTAAATGCTTAGTCTTCAGGTGGTGGCAGTGTTTTGGCAGGTTGTACAACCTTTAGGAGGTAAGGTTAGCTGACTGCAGTGAGACACTGGGCAGAGGGCCCTTGAGGTTTATAGCTTGGTTCTATTTCCTGTTCTGTCTCTGCTTCTTGATCCATGGAGAGGCAAGTAACCAGCCTCACATTCCTGCGGTGGGCACCACAAGCTGCTGTCTCAGCTATGCCTTATGTGTTGTGATGGGCCATACCCAAACCATGAGCACAAATAAATCCTTCTTCTCAAGTTGCTTCTATCTGATGTTCATTTAGTCACATTATAAGAAAAGGACCTAATGCGCATGGAGACAGGTCATGTTGCAGCTGGCAGGCTGTTCAGGTGCTGCTCTGCTTCTCTCTTTAAATCAAACCAAAGCAAGTAAATTTAGTACCAGGAGTGGGAGTTTTCTGCATCATTAAAGATTTTCTTTTTATTGTCCCTAGCTAGATGCTTCCAGGAACACACCAGCTGTTTGTTAGCCTCCTACTGTGGGAAGAAAGCAACATTGTGACTTTTGGCAATTGTTGAAGAGATTTGAAAGGGGGAAAAAAAAAAACTTAGGACAGATTTATTAGGTGATTTGTCTCAGTTTTTAATAAACCAGGGAAGAAATGTTATGAGCCAAGAAGCAGTGCTGGGAGAAACAAGCCAAGGGCAGAAACAGAAAGAACTGATGAAAAAGATTCTTCAAATTCCTTTTGAAGCTGGGTCTCTCTCCCTCACAGTGGGTCAAGAATCAAGTCTGGGATGGTTCCCTGATCCACAAGGTTACACCTGGGGCAGAACTGTCCAGTTCTTGGGCACACACTGCTTGCTTCAATTCATCAATGTGAGGGTTAGTTGTTATTGTCCACTTGACGCAACCTAGCTTCACTTGGGAAGAAGAGACCTCAAGAGAACAACTTCCAAGACCATATTGTCCTTTGGCCATGCTCGAGCAAATGCTTTGATGGATGACTGATGTCAGAGGTCCTAGCTCACTGTTGATGGCACTACCCCTAGCCAAGTTGGCTTGGGCTGTATAAGAGAGTGAGCCAGCAGGAAGCACTGCTCCTTGGGTTCTACTTTGAGCTCCTGCCCCGACTTCTCTCAATGATGGATTGTGACCTGGACATGTAAGCCAAATAAAATCCTTACTTTCCCAAGTTGCACTTGTTCAGAGTGTTTTGTCACAGAACAGAAAGGACTCTAAGACAATTAGTGAGCCTGCAGCTGGAGGTCTGGGTACCAGTCTACTCTGGTTTCTTGACTATGGCTTAGATGACTTCCGGGGTCTGGTCTGCTGGGTGTTTTATTTCCACTCTGAAAGGCTATTTGTGCACAATCCTCTGCCATGCACATTGTTCTATTCCCACTCTGGATTTCCCAGAGAGGCCTTAGAGTAAAGGGCATTCTTATCCATTATCGTGTTCTTGGCCACCTCTGTGTGAATTAGAATCAAGGGTGGAGACTTGAGATAGTTTCCTTTGAAGGATGCACATTCCTCCTTTGAGTCAAGTAGAAAGAATCCAGGGGTCCAATTTCAGGCTCCGCTCAGGGGTGCCTGTGGTCCAGCTGCACCCTGTTCCCCTCTTCCTACCCTTGAAATTTTTAGAGAGACATTGAGCCTGTTTGTTGTTAAACTACATCTTCCATGAATCTCAACTATCCCAAGTTCTACCACTTTAAAATGTAGCACTAAGACATATGTAATAGAATTTACCATTTTAATTCTTTTTAAGTGGGTAGCCTACAGTGAAGTATACTTACATGGTCTTGTAAGCATCACCACCATCCATCTCTCAAAACTCAGTACCCATTGAACACTAACTCTCTACTCCTTCCCCTAGCTCAGTGACCATGTTCTGATCTCTATCTGCAAGAATTAACTACTTGAGCTTCCTCATGAGTGGACTCATGGCTCAGCAGTTAAGATCACTGGCTGTTCTAGCAGAAGACCTGGGTTCAGATTCCAGCACACACATGGTGACTGCAACTGTCTCTAACTCTAGTTCCAGGGGATCTGAAGGCCTCTTCTGCACTCTGTAGACATTGCATGACACGGGTACACTTAAAGACATGCAGGCATAACATAAACCAAAAATAAATAAACAGTCTTTTAAACAATTAATTAAAAATGTTTATTTTATGTGTATTTTGCCTGAATGTATGTAAGTGCACCATGTGTGTACAATGCCCGTGGAGGCCAGAAGAAAGCACTGGATCCCCTGGAACTGGAGTTACAGATGGTTGTTAGCTGCCATTGCTAGGAACCAAACCCAGGTCCTCTATAAGATCAGCCGGTGCCCTTAACCACTGAGCCACCTCTCCAGGCCAGGTGATGGCTTCTTCAGGACTGGTTTTAAGGTCACTTTCTGAGAGAAGTTAGTGGCAAGACAATCAAGAGTGAGGAGAGGACACAGTGAAGCAGGAAACCCTAGGAAAGGTGGGGAGAGCCCCCCTCTGTTCTCTACTGTGACTGAAGTCTGCTCCTTAGAGAGCAGGGCCCTGATCCTTGCTTTCCCACCACATGCCATGAGCTCCCAGAGTTCTTTCCCATCTCCATAGAACTCCACAGCCTCTGTTGTTAGTTTTTTGTTGTGACAAACACCTGGGAGAATCAATTTGCTTCCCACTTTCAGTGGGTTTAGTCTATGCTCTACTGGCTCTGTTGATTTGAGCCTGAGATAAGGAACGACTTGGTAACAGGAGCCTGTGGCAGAAGAAGCAGCTCATCGTGAGGATCAGGATGGAGGGATGGAGGGATGGAGGGATGGAGAAAGAGAGAGGAAGAGCAGACAGAGATAGAGACCGCTGAGGGGGAATAAGACACAACCCACATGAATGTGTGTCTGGTGACTTGCTTCCTCCAGCTATGCCTGATTTCCCAAATTTTCACCACTACTCAGTAATACCCTCCTATTATGAACCTATCAGGGGATGAATTCATTGATGAGGTCAGAGCCCCCAGAGTTCAGTCTTTTCCCCCCAAACCATATCTTCTGGCAAACAAGCTTTTTTTTGTCTTTTTGAGACAGGGTCTCCCTGTAGCCCCAGCTGTCCTGGAACTCACTCTGTAGACCAGGCTGGCCTTGAACTCACAAAGATCCACCTGCCTCTGCCTCCCAAGCTTTTAACACAAGAATCTTCAGGGAACATCTCATCCAAATCACAACACGTGCATATGTGGCTGCACCAGTCTAGCTACCTTGTCTGAGGCCTTCCCTCGTGTGGTGTTTTGAGTGAGAAATGCCCCATCATATAGGCTCATGTATCTGATCCCCAGTGGGTGGCACTTTTTCTGAAGTTTATGGAACCTGCAGGAAATGGCGCTTCCTGAAGGAAGTACATCAGTGGGGGCAGGTTTCATAGCCTGGCTCCATTTGCTGTTTCTCTCTCTCTCTCCTTCCTGTGTGCAGGTGACATGTGATCTCTGTGCTTCCTGACCGCCAGGCCACCCCCATGCTTCTGCTACCGAGCCTTCCTTATCATATAAAAGGTAAGCTAACAAATAAACCCTCTCCTCCTCTAAGGTGCTTATGATCATGGTAGTTTGTCACAGTGACACAAAAGTAACGAAAACACCCAGCATGAGGCTGGAGAAGTGGCAGACGGCAGATACACGCCAGACTGAGCTGTGCAGGTGAAGCATTGCAAGACTCTATTAGACAATTAGTCTTTAACTTTCTTCCTGTTGGTGATGTAGGCTGACACATCCAGAAGCAGGAGGAGTGCAGCTGGATTCTTAACAGTTCTCCAGGTGGTTAATCAGGTGTGTGCCCATTGTCAGGTGAAGTGTGGCCCCTCTGGGCGGCATCTGGTACACACAGCCTATATGGTTAAGAGTGACCCAGTTTCAAGGGGACAGTTTGGACTCTGAATTTCTCATTATTATGCTTAATATGATTGCCTATTATTTTCTAAGAGAAGAGAATTACTGGCAGCCTCTTTGTGGGCTTATTCTGGGAGAGCTGTCAGCAGCTTAGCTGTCTCTTTCATGTGCTACTTGTCAGGTCATTTGTGATCAGCTGAATTGGACACTTACAAACAAATAACATCTTTCCTATTTGCTTCATCAAAACAGCCTCTATATGGGGCATTGGTTTTTATTTGCATTTTTGGTCTCAGCTACTGAATTGTGAATGGTCCAATTGCATTTGAAATAGCTAAGTGGCATGCTTGTATTTGTAATGGCTCCTGTGTTCTGGTGTCTTGTTTTGTTTGGTTGTTTGACTTTATTTTTTGAGGCAAGGTCTTGCTATGTAGCTAATGCTGACCTCAAATTTGTGATCCTCCTACCTCAGCCTCCTGTGTGCTGGGATTACAGGTGTGTATCATTACTTTTACATATTCATTTACTGCTTTTGTTTCTTGATTTATTTTTAAGGCAGGGCCTCACTATATGGCTGTGGCTGGCCAGGAATCTGCTAGATAGACCAGGCTGGTGTCAAATGCACAGAGATAGGCATGTGTTTGCCTCTAGAATGCTGGGGTTAAAGGTGTGAACCACCATGCTTGCCTTACATTTTATTTTATTTTTAATTATGTGTCTGTGTGTGTCTGTGTGGGAGTATATGCACATGAGTGCAGTGCCCACAGAGGCCAGAAGGGGGTGTTGTATCTTCTGCAGCTGAAGTTATAGGCAGTTGTGAGACACCTAATGTGGGTGCTAGGAACTGAACTCCAGTCCTGTGCAGGAACAGTACTTTTCTCTCTTGCCCCATAACATTACTTTTGTCTCATATAGCTCTCTGGTGCTGTGTGCCAATCCTTTCTTTACATTTCCCATTTGAGCTGGAAAGAAACTAGTCACCACTCTGTGCATGGATCTGCTCCCCCTTTGTACATTTAGAAAGGGCACCCTGTAGGCTTCACCTTCCATTCTTCTCCCCCCTCATTCTCTTTGTCTTTATCTGTCTGTGAGATCCGATAGTTAACTCTGCATGTGAGAGGAGAGGCTTGGTCTTTGTGCACACTCCTGAGTAGGTCCACTTTAATTCAGGAATAGGAAAGTTTGCTTCTGAAGCAGTGGAGGTGAGATGCGGTTCTGGAACACGTGTGCATGGGAGCTAGTGATGTGCTCAGGGTGCGTGTCCCGAAGCTGGAGCCCCTTAGTGGGTTTCCATTTATGTTGGAAATCCCTAAGATAGGAATCAAAAGGAATTTCTTGATGAGTTCTTGTAAGGATTACAGGAGATTACTTTGTGTAAATAAATAACACAGCACTGGAATATTGCACTTGGCAAAGCTGCCTCTCACATCCTCTTCCTGTACTTATTATCCCTGTCACTGTCATTGTTAGTCACCATCTAGACTGTAAGCTGCTTGAGGACAGGGGCTGCAATTTACCTGGAGCAGAGAAGAGCTCAGCAAGTGTGCTGAACCGGTGGGCCCAGTTACTAAGTGCTGGTCTTCCTTTCAGCTTGTCCTTAGGATGAGTCCCCGAAGCATTCCTTTGTGTTCCCCTCATGTTTTGCATGGGAGTGGGTGAGCTTGCATGAATTGAGTGTGCTTGCATACAGAGGTCAGAGGTTGATGTCAAGAATCATCATCAGTTTCTCTTTCACCTGATTCAGTGAGGCAGAGTCTTTCCATCAAACCCAGAACTCACTGACTAGTCTGGCTTGCTCTGGGGATCTTCACCTCTGCCTGTTCTGGGATACTACACTCGCCTAGTACTTATATGAGTTCTGGGGATATGAACTCCCATCAAAGTGTTTAACCATGGAGCCATCTCCTCAGCCCTTTCTCCTCTGATTTAATGTTTTGTGGAGGAGGGGGGAGGGCGCTAGATATCCATTCCAAGTCTTTTTGAACACAAGTAAGCATTCTACTTCTGAGTTATATACCTAAACCTCTCTTCCAATATTAAAGATAATAAAATAAGAACTGGGACTGGAGAGATGGCTCAGTGGTTAAGGGGACTGGGACTGGAGAGATGGCTCAGTGGTTAGGGGGACTGGGACTGGAGAGATGGCTCAGTGGTTAAGGGGACTGGGACTGGAGAGATGGCTCCATGGTTAAGGGGACTGGGACTGGAGAGATGGCTCCATGGTTAAGGGGACTGGGACTGGAGAGATGGCTCAGTGGATAGGGGACTGGGACTGGAGAGATGGCTCCATGGTTAAGGGGACTGGGACTGGAGAGACGGCTCAGCGGATAGGGGACTGGGACTGGAGAGATGGCTCCGTGGTTAAGGGGACTGGGACTGGATAGATGGCTCCGTGGTTAAGAGAACTGGGGTTCTTGCAGAGGACCCAAGTTTGGTTCCCCGTACCCACATGGTGAATAATGTGTAATTCCTGTTCCAGAGGATCTGACACTCTCTTCTGACATCTATGGGCATTGCCCAAAACAGCTGCACTTACAACCCTGCAGGTAAAAAACTCATACAACATAAAATAAATGAATACAAAATTAAAAATAAAAAACAAGAAGTGTAATTTTTGAAAAAAGGGAAGATAAGAACTCACCTATGCTCTCATGAGCCAACCAAGTTTCTCAATCTTCTTCCTTTCTGTATGGTTTCTCTAAGAGTAGATTACTATTCAAAAGAATTTACTCCAGTTCACTTCCTTGGGAAACATACGCTTCCCTACGACTGTTGTGGGAAGAACTTCTCCTGAGTGGCAGAGTGTACTTTAGCTTGGTTCCAGAATGGACACACACAAGGCAGGGCTAAATAGTGAGACGGGGTCTCCTTGTAGCACCAGCTATCCTGGAACTTGCCGTGTAGACCAGGCTAGCCTTGATCTCACAGAGATTCACATGTCTCTGCCTCTGAAGTGCTTGGATTAAAGGTGCATACCACCATGCCTGGTGTGAGACCTGTCCTTTACAAAAAGAAAAGTACTCCCAACAAATTTGGTATAATAGGCTTTAACATAAATGGCAGAATGGACAGACTCCTGTGGGTGGGCCCATGGGAGGCACCAATGGAGAAGGCGGTATAAAGACAGTAAAGACTTAGTGAGATGTTATGTATGAATACACAAAAATTCAATTGAAAAAATTATGCAAAAAAACAACAACGGAGGGAAGAAATAGTTTATTTTAGCTCGTAATTCCAGGTCACAGTCTACAATTTTGAAGGAAATCAAAGTGACAGTAACTTGAAACCACTAGTCACATCACATCCACAATCAAGAGGAGGAATTACTGGATGCATGCTTACTTTCAGCTCAGTTTTCCTATTAATATAATTCACGACACAAATCAGGGAATGGTGCTGTCCACTTTCAAGCTGAGTCTTCTCACATGAGTGAAAGCAGTCAAGACAATCCCCACAGATATGCTATGGACCAGCCTGAACTGGACAATCCCTTACCGAGACTCTATTCCCAGGCGATTCTACAGTGTGTCAACCTAACAGGCAAAACTAGCCATCACGACAGGGTAGGTCCAACTCACCGTCCCATATCCTCAAAGCCAGGCTGTGGAGTCTTGGGTCAGGCTATCTGGAGTTAAGCCCACTTCTTAGCTGTGTATCTTGCCTTAGTTTCCTCACCTGTAAGGGTGATCATAACAGTACCTACCTAATAGAGTTGAGTTGTGCAGTCCAAATTAGTTAATATATCTGTACCAGTTACTTTTTTTTTTTTTTTTTTGCTGGCAAGAAGGAATTTAAGAGTGGGAAGATTGATTTTAGCTTATCATGGGAAGGAGCTTGAGGCAGCTGATCACACTGTCTATACAACCCTGAAGGACAGGGATGGAGAGAGGAAGGGAGGGAAGTTGAGAGAGAGGAAGGGGGGGAGGGAGGAAGGGAGGGAGGGAGAGAGAGAGAGACACTCAGTTGACTTCCTCGTTTTTTCCCTGGTCCAGGACCCCATCCCAGGGTAAGGGGTCACTCATAGTTGAGGTGGTCGTCCCACCTCAGCCCAATTTAGCCTGTCCTTCACAGGCATGCCTGGAGTTGTGTCTTTTGTCTTTCTTTTCTAGATCCCATCGTGTTGTCAACACCAACACTATAATAGTCAACATATCTAGACTTTTCCTGGCCATGTAAAAAGAAACTTGTTATTATTATTAATGACCAGGAAACTTATTTCAGAGAGGCTAGACATCTTGCTCAAAGTCATACACTTAGGAAATGACAGAATTTGAGTTACGTTCACTTTTTTCCCCCAAGCAATTTTTTTTATAAATTGAATTTTTGTGTATTTCATACATAACATGTCAATCAGTCTTAATCACTTTTATACCCCCTTCCCCACTGGCCCCTCCCACAGCCCCCACTGGAAGTCATACATTCTGTCATTTGTGTTAAGGTCTCTTGTGCCAAATTAATGTCCCTGGCTATTCCTCAGTGCAAGTTCATCCACACTGATCTCTAGTCAGCCTATCCAGAGTCCCTCAATTTAAGAATACCAGGTCTTCTTCATCCAATATTTCTTCAGCTAAAATTGGGTTCTGCTGCCCATTTTCCCAGTTCCATGCTGGGTTTTTGTCCAGTTGAGTTTGCATGGGTCTTGTGCCTGCTGACACCATTGCTGTAGGTTCATATGAACAGGGTCCCAGGAGCTTGTCAGGTTCTATTTCCATATGGTCTAGACCTCCTCCCTGGCTCTTACAATCTTTCCACCCCCCTCTTCCACAATGTTACCTGATCCCTGGGTGAGTGAAGCTTAACATAGGAGACCTGACCATGAACCCATACTTTGCAGACTCTTAATTTCCATGGTTCGGGCATTTGTAACCTTTTGAGTTCCTGGCCTGCTGTTGCATGAGGGAGCTTCCATAATGAGAGTTATGGGATTCATTAGTGTCCACATGGTGCCTTGTTCTATGTCGCATGAGCCTGAGGTGTAGAGGCTGCATTGCAGATGTGTCACTTAGGCTTGAGGAATTCACAGAGGATGGTTGTGTGTGACAAGTTGTGGTACTCAGTAATAGACTTCATCTGGTGCAAAAGAAGCTTATTTGATGAGTTGCGTCTGGGATATTAGTCTGTAAATATAAGGATGCATATTTTGTACTTAGCAAGAAGTTATATTACTCTAAGGATGTGACAGCCTTGGGAATGTCTCTAAAAATCCATGACCTCTCCATCCATGTGTATTTGGCTATGTTTACAGTACCACACATGAGTTTCCTCCCATTGAGTGGACTTTAAGTCCAATTAGTTAGCTATGATTGCCCCAAGATAAAAGTGCCACTACTGCACCAATGTCATGTGCTGTGCTGGACATTGATGTGGATATCTGTTTTTAAAGCTGGTGTGGGACCATTGATTGCTGTTCTCTCTCAGCAGCTTGCATAGCGCTCTCCAAAGCTGTGAGAGCTAGCCTTCAGGGGAGGTGGCTTCCAGGCCGGTTCCAGCTCCATTGCTCCAGTTCCGGACTCTGAAGTATGTCCCGTCTTCAGCAACAGGGTCTTACCTTCAGGCTCTGGGAGGCAATCAAGGGCTGTGACAATAGCTTCTGTAATTTGGGGAGTCTCTTGGACTACTCTAGCCAATAACTCAAAGGAAGGCTTCTCCTGTCTGGTACTGTTTCTTGTTATGTAGCCTTCAGCTATGCATGTGGACTCACATAGATATTGTATGTGCCATTTGTCATTAGATTATTAGAGCAATATGATTCCCTCGGGTCTTTTTTTTACACTACGAGGCATTATTTACCTCTCCCCTTCCCCTCTCTCTGTCTAGCCCTCCCTCCATGCCCTCCCTCCATTCCCTCCCTCCAAGCTCTCCCCATTTAAAGTCTCCCCATTTTTCCCATATCTCCCTTGATAATATTTCTCCTGTGGTCCCACCTCTCTTGAGCTCCTTCTTTCCTTTATCCCCAAATCTCTTTGTACAACCCTCCCTCCCCCTCCATTTAAATTCCCTCGTTTTACCATTTCTACCTTAGTCACACCTGTCTCCTGTTCTTCTCTCCCAGGTTCCCTCTTTCTGCTTATCTCCGTGGCTCCTTTCCATTTTCCCACCAGTCAATTATAAAATAAGACTACACAGGAAACCAGCCATCTTGGCAAATTAGTAGAACCTTGGTATTTGCATAGAGGAGGCACCTTGGCTTGGCTAGTAGACCCTGGGCACTGTGGGCATTCAAGTCCAAGAGAGAGCGAGAGCGAGAATGTTAACAGATGTATGTAGGCTACAGTCTATGGCCATGTGCGACCAAGGACAGCTATGGGTGTTACCTGACACAAAATCACGAACTTACTTAAGGCATTATAAAGGTTTTGTTGTAATTCTGCAGATGATGCTATGAGGCAGTGTCAAATGATTGGACACTTCTTCCAGAGGTTCCAGTGCTTTACTTGAAACCACATGGATAGTGAGTGACGGAGCAACTGCTTGGAGTTCCTGAATTTAGCCCTGAGGGGTTTTTGGTGGCACCACACGGTTTCCCTAAAACAATCAGAAATTCTTATTTAAAGATAAGTGATGGATTGGGAGATGCTCAGTGGGCAAAGTGCTTGCTTGGTGTGCAAGTATAAAGACCTGACTTTTTTTTTTTTTCCGAGACAGGGTCTCCCTATAGCCCCAGCTGGCCTGGAACTCACTCTGTAGACCAGGCTTGCCTTGAACTCACAGAGATCCACCTGCCTCTTGCCTCCCAAGTGCTAGGATCAAAGGCGTGCACCACCACACCCAGCTTAGAGGAGGTTCTTAGCTACCATGTGGGTGCTGGGAATCGAACCCGGGTCCTCTGGAAGAGCAGTCGGTCAGTGCTCTTAACCGCTGAGCCATCTCTCCAGTCCCAAGACCTGACTTTCAATCCCCAGAACATCCTCTGGGGTGATGAGAAGCAGAGACAGGAAAATTCCAAGTAGCTCGTGACCCAGCTAGTGTATGCGGTGGTGAGTAACAAAAGAGTGTCTCAAACAAGGCAGAAGGATTAATAATACCGCAGGTTATTGTCTGACTTCTGCATACATACCATGGCACCTATGTGCCTGTGCATATACACACATGCATACATGCACACATTATGGACATACATATCACCCATGCATACATGCTCACATCATGGACATACATATCATCCATGCATACGTGCACACATCATGGACATACATATGTACACATACACACAAAAATTTTTAAGCCTGACATTCTTAGTTTGAAAAGAAAACTGACCCCCGCCACCTCAAGTTGTCTTCTGAGCTCACATGCCTGCCGTGGCATGCACCCCTCAAATAAACAATATAAATCTTGGAAACAATACATGGCATGAGTCCCAAAGATCAACCTTTGCTGTGTGGCAGAGCGATCCACAGATTTGTTGGTCATTATTTTAGTAACAAGCCAAACAATTTCTTCGCTTGGGTGTGGTCGGAGAACCTGAGGTTAGAATAATGATTCTGCTCTCTCTCTGCCCTGGAATCTTGTGGAGGTCTGGTTCTTTCCTTAGACCTTAGCACTTCTGGTTCTGAAACAGGAAGCCAGCATCAAAGTCAGGGTCAGAGACATAGCTGCCTCACAGGCTGTGAAGGAACTTGGACCTGGGCTTGTGGTAAAGAGTGGACAGAAGCTGGGTGTGGTGGCGCAGGCCTTTAATCCTAGCACTTGGGAGGCAGAGGCAGGCGGGTCTTTGTGAGTTCAAGGCCAGCCTGGTCTACAAAGTGAGTTCCAGGATAGCTGGGGCTACAGGGAGACCCTGTCTTGAAAAGACCGGAAAAAAAAAAAAAAAGAGTAGACAGAGCCTGTCTCACAGGACGACAGAAGCAGGCAGGGAGCTGGGCCATCCATCCCTGGGCTGGGCGTGTCCACTCAGTAGCCATGCCCAGCTGCATCTGTTGACCCTGGAACGTGGAAAGCCTATGACAGGAAGCAGAAGCAGCAATCAGGGTGCTGGGAGGTGGCCTCCTGGTCAGCGGTAGAGTCCAGCTGAACCTCTCCTTTACCTGCCGGATCATGCTTTGCGTCGCTCCTGGAGAGGCAGTTTCCCGAGGGAGGACAAAGTTGAGCCCTTCCAGTACGGTAGTGGAGAACGGGGAGGAGGAACATGTTTGTACTTGAGTGCTGAGACCTTCTGCAAACTAGTTACAACCATAATTCTTTTTTTTTTTTTTTTTGAGGTTCTTAGCCTCAGCCTTTAACAGCTGTGCTATCCCCACAGCACTACAACCATAATTCTTAAGAACTGTTTAGAGAGAACTTAAAATAAACTTGGTTTTGTGATCTTGTCGGAATGAATAATATTAAATGTGTATTCTTTGCTACCAATTTATGTATGTGTATAAGTGCTTTGCCTGCATGTATGTAAGTACACCAGTGTGCATGACTGCATGGATGCTGTAAGTTGACACCAGTGTCCACTTAACACTGCCTACAGAGGACCAGAGGAGGTGTGGGATCCTCCCAGACGAATAGACTTGTTGTTAGCTGCCGATGGGCTGGGAATGGAAACGCAGGTCCTCGCAAGAGCAGCCATCTTTTTTTTGTTGTATATTTTTGTATGTGGTATGAATGTACTGTCTGCATGCAGGTCTGTGCACCCGTGTCGTGCAATGACGCGGAGGTCAGAAGAGGGTCTCGGATTCCCCTGGAACTGGAGTTCTCCTGGAATTGGAGTTACAGACGGTTCTTAGCCGCCATGTGGGTGCTGGGGATCGAACCCGGGTCCTCTGCAAGAGCGTCGGTGCTCTTAACCGCTAGGCTATCTCTCCAGCCCAAGAGCAGCCATCTTAACTGCTGAGCCAGCCTCCAAATGTGCGGCCTTCTCTCTCCCCCGATACTGGTATCCCATGACTCCCTTGGGAAAGCAGCAGCCGAAGCAAAGGGTATGAAATTTTTCACGTGACTTGCTTTTATATTCACGTGAAGGCTATCAAACTTGGTTCATATTGCAAAATAGGAGAAAAAGTCATGTAGATATTTAATGACATGGAAAAATGTTCTCAATATAGTAAAAAAAGAAAACAAAACAAAACCCAGTTCATTTCCATGATGTTCAATGTGGTCTCCTTTTGCAGCATTAAGTAGATCCATCTCTGCAGAGAAGAAGTCTGAGAAGATGTATGCCCACATACCTCCCTGGGTAGTCTTTGCTTGATGCTGTAACGGGTGCTTTTCATTGCTCCATTCTACTTATCTGCACTGTTTGAATATTTTTATGACAAACACGTATTGCTTTTGTAATAAGAAAAATAGCACAACATAGGTTTATATTTTTAAAAGCTGAGCACAAATCTAAACAATCCTAGACCCCAGTGCCTTTACAATGGGGTGTCAGGGCAGGGTGCAGCCCTTTCATCTAACGTGGGTGTCGGAGCTGGAGGGTAAAAACTCAGAGCAGAGGAAATGAGACGGGCCAGTGATGGAATGAATTTCCAGCAGGAAAGGGCTTGTGTGGTGACCTCTGGGGTCAGCTGCCGGAGCTTAGTGCAGATTCCACCTAGGGAATGAGAGGAGCCAGAGGGGTTGTAGAGGGCCAAGGGGCAGGTATGTCCCAGTTTGAACAAAGCTCCTTTGATGTACTCAGTTAGGGGCTTGCACAGGAATGTGTGCTTTAGGGAGTGATAAACGCCTCTCCGTTAGAAGATTTATCACTAGCACATCTAGCTGCAAAAGGAAAGACTCAGACTCTTTTCTTTCTGATCAGAAATACCACAAAGCAGAGGCTTGGAAGGATGGGTCCCTTTTTGCTACACTGTACACAGAAATGTTTGATGGGATCATTCTCTGTGATGGTGATGATGATGATGTGTGTAGGGGGGTCTGTAGGCATGTGTGTATGTATGCCTGTTTGCATGTGTGTGCACCTGTGTGCATGTGAGTACAGAAGTCAAAAGTTGACATCCGGCATCTTCACCGATTGCTCTTCTCTTTACTGAAGTGGGGTCTGGGCTGAGCCCAGAGCTCATCGATTTGGCTTGTGTAGCTAGCCAGCTTGTTATGGGAATCCCCCTGCCTCCTGTGTGCTGGGATGGCAGTGGGCAATCATGCCCACCACCTGGCTTTCTGTGTGGGTGCTGGGGATCGGAACTCTAGTCCTCAGGTTTGTATAGCAAATGCTTTATTCATCAAGCTATCTCCCCAGCCCCTGTGATGACTTTCATAGACATGGGCTGAGATGGATGGCTTTGTTCTTATCTACCAAGGAAGGAGGCAGGGCACTACCACTCTATGGCAGGAGAATAGGGCTTGAGGAGAGAGGCGTCAAGATTACCATATGAAAGAAGCCAGCTGGCAGAAGCCCTGGAGCCCCGCCCCACCAGAGCTCCAAGCAAGCTGCAGACCATGCAGGATCTCCAAGTGCAGAAGGCGCTGCCATGTCTGTGACCCAAAGGGGATCTCCTCTCCAGTGGCCGCGCGCCTCGGAGACTTCAACCTTTCTAGCTTTCTGGCTCAGAAGTGTTCTCTTTCTTAGCAAATTCTCTCCACTGATACCATTATCCATTGTCCCTTGTCTAAGTCTTTGCTCCAAGCATGAGAACCTTGAAGCCTTAGCAGATGCCTTTCAGATGCTGACCCGCACCTGTACAGTAACAAGTCCCTATTCCGAGGCAAGCAGAGACTGAAGTCTGGCATTTGGGCTGCACTGGAGAAGAACTGGTTCAGGGCTCCTACCAAGAGTAACCCTTTCCTCCTTTCCTCCTACCCACCCTGCCCCCAATTCACAGTGTAGTATCTGCATGCTTTAGAATAAACTAAGGTGATGGCTTGGCAGAGGACAGGGGTTCACTTTAAGGCCAACTCTCATGAAATTTCTCAGAGGCTGTTCAAGGGGTTGTTCAAGTGAGAATCCTGCTCCCTGGCATTCTTGAGAGGGGTGGGGCTTACCTAGCCTTATAATACAACCGCCATTTAGAAGCAGATTTTCTGACAAGCATTGGCTGCTCACTTGGGCCCCTATGGTAACTAAACACAGGATAGAGGCCTGGCACCTCCGCCCTCATCTTTCATGTTTCCTATTAGTGTGTGTCACCTGCTTACTCCTGCATGTTAACCACTCAAGGAGTAGCTATAAAAAACCTGGTGACACCTAACCTACCTTAAGTCTCTTCACGACCAAAGGCACAAACAGGAATGTAAGTGTCTTACCATTGGCTTTTCACAATGTCTTGTTCCAGATCCTCAAAAGATGCCTAAAGGCCTCCAGTCCTCGTCCCGAACCTGCAGGCACCTTGGCTTCCAGGTACAGTGTGCAGACCCTTCCAGACAGATTCCCCCCACCCCAACCCAGAGGAGAGCAATAATCCATGAGGGGGGCGTTGCACCCTGGAGCCAGAGCCATTACACCCTTCAAACAAGGAGGAGGCTTGGGAACCTAGAACAGGGGCAGTTAACAACCAGAGCCTGCTTTGTCCAGGAACCCTGGGTCACATGCACCTCTTTTCCCTCTATGCCGCTTCTTCCTCCATTTAAATCTATCGTTCATATCAGTAACCCAAAGGTAGACTCGAGGTCACTACACCCCTCATTCCCTTCAAAATGTTGCTAAACCTCTTCTCTCCTTTTCACCTTTACTTTCTGTCTCTTTAATTGGTTTCCTGGCACAGGTGGTCAGGCCTAACCCTCTGGGATTGTTGGACCTGGACTCCTGCCCCAAAGGTCCTGTTGCAGAAGCAGGAACTGCAGGAGGCACAAATCTTACCCAATACGGCATAGCCACTGATGTCATGAACCGTGGTTCAAAAATATTTTTTAAATTGCATCTTTACTGAACATGAACAGGCTCCCTGCCCCCCCTCCCACTGTCCTTGTTATTCACTAAATGCACAGGAGAACAGCTATTTACATGGCATTTATATTGCATTAGGAATTATAAATAATCTGAAGATGATTTAACATCTGTGGGAGGTTGGGCCTTAGGGAAGATACAGGTAACACTCCATTTTATATAAGAAATGTGAGCATCCCAGGATTTGGATATCCTGAGGACTGGAGCTGGAACCAACCCCTCTGAATAATGAGGGGCGGCTGTACCACCCACGAGACAGTGTAGGGATGTGTGTGTGTGTGTGTGTGTGTGTGTGTGTGTGCACGTGCACTCGAGTATGTTTCTCTGGGAACTCATTTGCAAATACCTATGTATGAGGCCAGTCAGGCTGTCTCCCTCACTGAAGCAATAAGGACTTCTCAGGACCACCTTGGGGAACCAGCACTGAGACAAGGCTCTCCAGGTCACACCTTGACCTGGACTGCTGAATTATACTCATCTCTTGCACTCTGTCCAGGTAGCATAGGAGAGAGGACCAGGGGAAAGTCACCCGAGGAGCAGGCGCATGGACCGAGGAACTGGAAGTCTCTGCAGGGTGGATGCTGAAAACCAGGGAACGCTGGGCTAGTTGGGGGAGGCATCGACTGTGTTAAGAAGAAAGTAAGTTGAAGGCCCTATTGCAGGCTCGGGTGGTAGAGGGACATCTCTGAAGAGCCCATGAACTTGCCTTTCAAGAGCTGTCCTGTAGCAAACACCAATGTCCTGTTTCCTCACTTCCTGGAAGGAAAGGGTTCTGTGCCTGACCTCCATCTTCCAGGAACAGGAGGCAGCCTGAGAAGTGGCTGGAAGGCTCAGCTTCATCCCCTGCAGCAACGCTGAAGGGAGGAGGGGTAGAAGTGGAGGGAGGAAGAGTGAAGGTAAAGTGAGGAGGGGATGAAGGTGGAGGGAGGAGGGGCGGGGATGGAGCTGGAGGGAGGAGGTGGGGATGGAGCTGAGGGAGGTAGGGTGGGAGGAGCTGGAGGAGGAGGTGGGGATGAGCTGGAGGGAGGAGGTGGGGATGGAGCTGGAAAGGGAAGGAGGGGCGGGATGGAGCTGGACGGGAGAGGGATGGGGATGGAGCTGGAGGGAGGAGGGGCAAGAGGGAGGAGGGATGGGGATGGAGCCTGGAAGGGAAGGAGGGATGGGGATGGAGCGGAGCGGCAGGAGGGGCGGGATGAGCTGGAGGGGAGGGGTGGGGTAGGGAGGAGGAGGGGTGGGGTAATGGAGCTTGGGGATGGAGGTGGGGATGGAGCTGGAGGGAGGAGGTTGGGGATGGAGCTGGAGGGAGGAGGGATGGGGATGGAGCTGGAGGGAGGAAGGTGGGGAAAGGAGCTCGGAAGGGAGGAGGGTGGGGTGGAGCTGGAGGGATGGAGGTGGGATGGAGCTGGAGGGAGGAGGGGTCGGGGAATGGAGCTGGAGGGGGAAGGGTTGGGTGAATGGAGCTGGAAAGGGGGAGGGGCGGGATGGAGCTTTGGATGGGAGGAGGGGCGGGGATGGAAGCTGGAGGGAGGAGGGGTGGGGATGGAGCTTTCGGAGGGTAGGAGGTGGGATGGATGCTGGAGGGAGGAGGTGGGGATGGAGGCTGGAGGGATAGGAGGTGGGGATGGAGCTTGGAGGAGGAATAGGAGGAGGATGAGCTGGAAGGGAGGAGGAGGTGGATGGAGAAGATGGTGGATGGTGGAGGAGGAGCAGGAGGATGGGGAGGAGCTGGAGGGCAGGAACGGTGGGAAATTGGAGCTTGGTAGGGAGGAAGGTGGGGGAAATGGATGCTGGAGGGAGGAAATGTGGGGATGGAGCTGGAGGGAGGAGGGATGGGATGGAGGTGGAAGGGAAGGAGGGAAATGGGGCCTGGCTGGAGGGAGGAGGGGCGGGGATGGAGCTGGAGGAGGAGGGATGGGGATGGAGCTGGAGGGAGGAGGGGCGGGGAGGGAGCTGGAGGGAAGGAGGGGTGGGGAAATGGAGCTGGCAGGCAGGAGGTGGGGATGGAGCTGGATAGAGAGGAGGTGGGATGGATGCTGGGGAGGGAGGAGCGTGGGGATGAGCTGGAGGTGAGAGGGGCGGGGATGACGCTGTAGGACGGAGGTGGGAATGGAGCTGGAGAGTCAGGAGGTGGGATGGAGCTGGAGGGAGGAGGTGGGGATGGAGCTGGAGGGGTCAGTGAGGCAGGCTAGGGGTGGGTCTAAGCAGCTGAGTGTGAGCAGGGTGGGGATGGAGCTGGGGGGGTCAGTGAGGCAGGCTAGGGGTGGGTCTAAGCAGCTGAGTGTGAGCAGGGTGGGGATGGAGCTTGAGGGAGGACGGCTGGGGATGGAGCTGGGGAGAGGATGGGGATTGGGTGGAGGTGGAGGGGAGGAGGGATGGGGTGGAGCTGGGGGAGGAGGGGCGGGGATGGGAGCTGGAGGGAGAGGATGTGGGATGAGCTGGAGGGGGAGGTGGGGATGGAGCTGGAGGGAAAGGTGGGGAATGGAGCTGGAGGGAGGAGGCGGGGATGGAGCTGGAGGGAGGAGGGGGTGAGGGGGATGGAGCTGGGGGAGGGAGGGGTCGGAGGAAGGATTCTGGAGGGAGGAGGGGCGGGGATGGAACGCCTGGAGGGATGGAGGATGGGTGGAGCTCTGAGGGGAGGAGGGGCGGGGATGGAGCTGGAGGCAGGAGGGGGGGGGATGGAGCTGGAGGGAGGAGGTGGGGATGGAGCTGGAGGGAGGAGGTGGGGATGTAGCTGGAGGGAGGAGGTATGGGGATGGAGCTGGATGGAGAAGGGGTGAGGATGGAGCTGGAGGGAGGAGGGGTCGAGCTGTAGGGAGCAAGATAGAACTGGAGACAGAGATGACATCCTGGGCTGGAGCCACAGCAGGGACAAGAGCCTGGTTTGTGTGCAGAAGTGGTCAGAGAGTGTTTTGTTTGTGAATACAGCCACACATAGCAAGGAGGTTGCTTTCGTTCCCCTGAGGGACAGAATGAATAAGTTCCACAGAACAATTTAAAAGTGGAGAGCTGAAGGGGAAAATGCAGTGGTTTTCTAACTGCTCATTAGTAAGGTCTCTCCAGAGGAATGGATAATTGCATGTGTGTGTGCACGTGCATATGTGTAAAAACTATCATCTACCTAATCTACCATATAGCTATCATCTGTCTACCTCTCTATTGCCTATTGCCTGTCTGTCTATCATCTATTTCTGTAATCTCTCATCTAGAATCTATCTGTATATACGCAGGTATATTCTATCTATCTATCTATCTATCTATCTATCTATCTATCTATCTATCTATCATCTATTATCTATCTATCTATCTATCTATCTATCTACCTATCTGTGTAAACTAAACTATCCAAATAGATATTTAAAGAATTGCTTGACATGGAGACTGGAAAAATCCATGCTTTCTGGGTGTATCAGGTGCCTAAACACTCAGAGGTGATCTGAAGCTGGGTTCCAGTCTGGAGGTGACCTGGGGGTAGGATCTCTTCTTACTGTGGGGATGGGACTGTTGGTTTCATTCAGACCTTCCCCCAATTGAAGAAGGTTCAGCTATACTATAGAGGGTAACTTACACTCAAAATAAAAAAAAAAATTGCCCCTGAGTTCCCCAGTAACAACACCCAGCCTAACAACTGCACCACATATCCATGGTCGCATGGAGTTAACCATCACACCCATTCAAGCCCCATGTACTTGCAGACTCATGGGGTCTCCTTCCTTTGTTTATATTTGCAGATACCAAATTCCATAGAATCTATTTCTAGAGGGAAAAGTTTATGTAAAGTTATAAAATTTTAAAAGTATATTGCCAAATTATGTCTTCGAAAGTTAAAAAAAGAGCCTTTAAAAATTTACTATGTGTACCAAGTATATGATTCCAGCATTTTCCATCTATACATGATGCATAGATATTATCTCTATAAACCTTGGTTATTATATTTTAAGAACTCGAAAAGGGATTTGCTAACGTAATGAGCAAAAACCATCTCATTGTTCAAACCTATATTTTCCAACTTTGACCATCATAAAATTTAATATCTGTTAGCGTGCTTATTGACCATTTATGGTTTTCCCTTGACTTCTGACTTCTTTATGCTTTGCCAATTTTTCTATCAGCCTCTTTCAGTTCAGCAAAATTTAAAGTATGTTTAACTCTTCATTAGATGTCTAGGAAAGAGGTGCAATGCTCAGCAGTGCTGGTTGCTCTGAGAAACACCATCTACCAGCCCCTATTGCTTTCATACATGTGCTCAGCTTTCTCTGTTAGTTATTTTCTCCATCATCATGCCAAAATATCTGACAAAATGCAGCCTGGGAGGAGGAAGGTTTATTTTGGCTCACAGTTCAAGACGGAACAGGCCACCATGGCAGAAGGATTAGCTCCAGGGCAGCAGGAATGTCTGAAGCTGATACAGAGAGGAGAGAGATCCGACCAGGAGCCAGGGGCTGCTACAACCCTCAAAGACCCGCCCCTGTAAACCCTACATCTGACAGCCAGGCCTCACCTCTCAAAGGTTCCGGTAGCCTCCTCAAGCTGCATAAACAGCTGGTGACCAAGTATCCAATCAGTGAGCCTTTGGAAGATTTTCATATTCAAATACTAACACCATGTGTATCAGAGCATGAGTAAGCATGAGAACTATACAACGGTGGTCAATCCTTCCAAGAAAAAAAAAAATCTGTGGCAGAAAAATACCTCCATAGCTCTTTGATAAAGAAAAATGAGCTCATCTTACGACCAGAGCAAAGCAGGGCAGATAGTCACTCTGCATATAGAGCCAGACCTCGGAAACCACTGTGCCAAAGTTTTAGGGGTAAATTAGGTACACAGGCAAGCAAAACATCAAGAAATAATGCTAGCATTGTCGACAGCACGTTGGGGGCCTGCATCAACGCTTTTTAAAAGAAGTCTTCAATTCTTTTATCATCAAAACAAGCACAGCTCCATCTCTCAATAGAGGATGACATTGCTTTATTGCTTTTCTTTTTCTTATACAGGTTTCTAGGGTTTAGAAACTCTTGTAGGAAAAATGTTTAGCTGTGCCAGACTATTTCTGTGACTTGTGTATATAAGGTTGGGGTGGGTACAATAGAGGTTTCTGTCTTTTTCTAGGACAGTGAATGCAGTGTGTGTGTGTGTGTGTGTGTGTGTGTGTGTGTGTGTGTGTACCACAATACAATACAGTCCTTATTTTCTTCATCAAAATGTCAGGCAACTCTTTGAATTACTAAGGGTCTGAGATATCTTAAAACTTTCCATTTGAATAGAGATGACAATTGAGATGATCATTAGCCTCATGATAGTTACACTAAGTCTCTATAAAGCTAAGATTGTAGGAAAGAAAGTAACCCGAATCCTTTAAGTTTCTTTGCATTTTAGAGGCTCTAGGGGAGTCTCTTTCTAAGGGATCGGAGTCCAGAACAGACAATCCTGAGGGATGCTGAACCACGCCATTCATGAACTAGGAAGTCTTTCTTGGAAACCAAAACCAGCATCATGTTTCAGTTCCGTGTTGGATGGCTCCCAGTTTGGGTATTTGGAAGAGATATTACTGACTTTTAGAAACAGCATGGCATGATGGTGTTCACCTCTAATCCTAACATTTGAGAAGTTGAGGAGAATCAAGAGTTCTCAGCTATGTAAAGAATCTAAGGCCAGTCCAGGCTATGTGGGACCTTGTTGCAAAAAGAAGAGGAGGAGGAGGAGGAGGAAGAGGAGGAGAAGGAAGGAAGGAAGGAAGGAAGGAAGGAAGAGGAAGAGGTGGAGAAGGAAGAGGAGGAGGAAGAGGAGAAGGAAGAGAGAAAATGAATCTTCCTGGAGATCGGAGGAGAAGAGGTGACATTTCTGTGACCATCTCTCAGCTGACACAAGGGATGATATCAAGGATGAAGTCAGATTCTGTTTACACAGCTCAGCTGCCACAATGTAGAGTAGACTGGCTAACACAACCCGACATAGTTACTAGTTAGCCATTTCCAAAAGACTCTTCCCTTCCTGGGTGCAGCTAAGTGATCTGGGGACTTATAAAGACCGGCTGCTTTTCTGCTTTCTTCTCATGGCAGGCAGAGAAGCAGGGAGACCTGAGAAAGATTGTGCTCTCTCCTGGGGACCACTGAACGAGAGAAACATCACCGGGAAACTAAATGCTTGAATATTGATTGCATAACCACAGTCTCCAAAGAGGACAATCTCCCTGTGAACCAGGAGAAAATATCCGAACATCTTTTGGAAATTAAAACTTTAAAATTGTATTTGAAAACTTCAATTTGTATATTTTTCAAATGTATATGCTTTATATATAGTTTCTTATAAGGGAACTAATCATGTTGTGAGTGGCCCCACCCTTAACTCTTCATCTAAACCTAATTACCCCACTTCCAAACCCTCAACATTGATTGATTGATTGGTTGGTTGGTTGCTTGCTTGCTTATGTGTGTGTGTGTGTGTGTGTGTGTGTGTATGTGTGTGTGTGTACACATGGCTTTTGCATTTGAATCCAGGTCTGATACAGTTTAGAGAGTGGCAGCGAACTTGAGGAGCTGTGATGTGGTTCTCTTTTGCCACCCTCCTGCCTCCTCCACATGCAGTCATTCTTGAGAGTGTAGCACCCAAACAAGACAGAGCAAACCCAAGTCCTTGAGCCCATTCAGGGACAACTGGACCAGAACAAGCAGTCTTTTACAAATGACTGACCAGTGAATCTTTAAGGTTTTAGGAGCTTCTAGCTCAACAACATAACCTTGAACAAAGTCATAAAGCATTTCTTTTTTTTTTTAGAAATTTTTTTTTATTTTTTTATTTTTTATGTGTATGAATGTACTGTCTGCATGTAGGTTTGTGCACCAGTATCATGCAATGCCTCGGAGGTCAGAGAGGGTGTCGGATTCCCCTGGAACTGGAGTTCTCCTGGAATTGGAGTTACAGACAGTTCTCAGCTGCCATGTGGGTGCTGGGGATCGAACCCGGGTCCTCTGCAAGAGCAGTCGGTGCTCTCAACGGCTAGGCCATCTCTCCAGCCCCGCCCATACAGCATTTCTAAATGACCGCATGTGGTGATTTTCTAAAGAACAGTATTTAACAAACAGTAGGCAGGGGCCCAGTTTGGCCTATGAACCATGCTGCTGACCCCAAACTATCCTTTCTTCCTGTTTCTCGCTTGCTCTTTGCTCCTCTCCTGATTCCAGCAGGAATTGATCGATCAAATGCCAATCTATTCACTTTCATTTCCTTTGTTCCGATAACCAGTTTCTTTGTCTCTGCTTTCTGACACCCATTCTCTGAGACTTTCTGTAAAGCATTAGTTTGATGAGTTTCTCTGAGCTGTGACCCCACAGTAAACACTTGAATATGAGGAAATAAAACCCAATCAGACAGAACAAGATATTGACTGAACATTTCCCCTCTGTCTTGAACTACCTTAAGAATCTGGATGCCTGTTATAGAGTGTTCTACATTCCCAGGGTTTGGAAATCCATAGATCAATGGCTATTAGTCTGATCCTGGTTGCCAGGCACCTGTAGCTATGGTGATCCATCAAGCCTCTTGATTTAGGTCTTGACTGTGTATGCTACTTGATGGGAAGAAGATGGCAGGTATACAAAGTGGGAAGACTGGCCTGGTTTACAAAGGCCAATCAGGGGAGTAGAACACGTTCTTCCTACAAGGACAGACAGCCTGCTCCTCTCCTACCTGTAACTGAATTTTCTACTGCTCTCAGGGCCGCTGGCTCCATCCCAGCCTCACCCTTTAGCTCAAGTGCTCCAGCCTGGTCTCAGTCTCCACACAACTTCTCCTTCCCTGCATGCAGATGTCTCTTCTGAGAGCACCATATCCAGGAAGTCTCTTCCACTTCCTCATCCAAACTGATGTGCCCTCTCCCAGCAGTCCCCTGGCCCTCATTAGCTATTTTTCTCCAGAGCATTTAAACTGATGTTCAATGCTTACACTTATTTTCATACTCCACTCAATTAAGGGTTTGAATTTTTTTTTTTTTTCGGTCATTTTGAGACAGGGTCTCCCTGTAGCCCCAGCTGGCCTGGAACTCTTTCTTGTAGACCAGGGTGCCTTTGAACTCACAAAGAGGCAGAGGCAGGCATATCTTTAATGAATGACTGAATAAAGGTATTGTGGGGTTTTGGTTTTTGCTTTGTTTTATTTTGTTTGAGTTGTAGTCCAGGCTGGCCTGAAACTCACTACAGAGCCCGTGATGGTCTCAAACTCATAGTAATCCTTTGGCTTTAGCCTCCTGAGTGCTGGGATTACAGGTAGGAAGGAGGAACCACTCCTGTATTAAAGAAGGTGACTTTTGCCGGGTATGGTGGCACATGCCTTTAATCCTAGCACTTGGGAGGCAGAGGCAGGAGCTTTGTGAGTTCAAGGCCAGCCTGGTCTACAGAGCAAGTTCCAGGCCAGCTGGGGCTAAAGGGAGACCCTGTCTCGAAAAGACAAAAACAAAACAAAACAAAAAAAAGAAGGTGAATTTTGAGTTCTCCGAAGTCCTCCCTTTGCTAAGGGATCTTTTGTTAAAAATGATCTACTTGCATGACTGTGTCCATCTGGGAGTAAGTCAGGAAAATATAACAATACTAGAGCTAACAGTTCTATAGTGGAAGCAGAATAAATGAAGTTCTGGCTGAATAGAAACTCTTCTTCTTTTGGACTGTGAATACTTCCAAAATTAGGCATGCGGTTCCATATTACATGTTCCTGCTGATGACATTGCATTTTACTTTACTTCTTTGTTCATAAACATGAGGACAGTGTTTATAAAGTGTGAATGGGGAAATGTTAAATGTACTTGTCTCTCCGAAAGAGTGTATCATGGGGTGTTAAGTTTGGAACTTGTTCTACGGAAGAAAGGTAGCTAATGTTAGTAATTATGAGAGGTAACACTGATCAGTTATTGGTGTACCTCACTGGTTGTGCTGAACATTTCACAAGCATCTCTTTAATCTTGTTTATCCCTCTGACTCATAAGACATATTAGCATATTAAAGGCTCTGAGAAGTCCTGTAGTAAGTAAGCCTTTTACATTCCCTTCAGCCCAGCATTTCCTGGATAAGTAGAGAGAGCCATTTCCTCCACCACCTAGGGAAAACTTATTAATACCTCATAGATCTATTATTCTGCAAAACACAGATTGGAAAGTGCTGCTCCAGATAAAGGAATTAAATAGGAGAATGGAATTATGGCAAAACAGATTTCGTAAAGAACCAAATAAGCATTGGCCTTTAAGGTCTTTTAAATTAAGATAGTTATCTGCCAGACTCCAGGTGATAAGTGGGCATAGTGTCTTCTTAAATCCAGTGGCATAATCTCCCTTTAATTGTCCAAGAAAAGTAAATTGTTTTTCTAAGGATCAATACATACCTGAGAAAGCCATTTTCATGTGACTGGGATGGATCCTTTCTTTGGTTTTGCCGGTCTGAACTCTTTCCATTTAAAAATGTTGGCTTAGGCAGTCAGGCGCAAACTCTTAATGCTTTCAGGTTATACGAAAAGTTTGTCTTGTGGGAACGAAAACTCCATCATTCCAAGCTAATGAGGTGATGTTAGCTACTTTTCTCGTTGGCCGTGATAAAAATACCTGACAAAGGCAGCTTTAAGGAAAGAAGGAAGAGTTTGCTTTGGCACTTGGTTTGAGGGTACAGTCTCTCCTGGTGTGGAAGGTGTGGTGGTGGGAGTGGTGTTAGCTGTGAGGTAGCCAGTCACGTGTGTCTGGAGGTGAGAGCAGAGAGAGAGAGAGAGAGAGAGAGAGAGAGAGAGAGAGAGAGAGAAAAATGTTAGTGATCAACTCACTTTGTCCTTTTTACTCTGTATGGGACTCCAGCCCACGGCATGTGCTGCCCACAATCAGAGTGTGTCTTTCTCTTCATTTGAACTTCTTTAGAGACACCTTCACCAACACTGTCAATATTTCAAATGTAGTTGACAGTGAAGATCAACCATCATGGAGGCTAAACATATGTTTGTGTGAGAGTTTTGTGTGTGTGTGTGTGTGTGTGTGTGTGTGCATGTGTGCATGTACATTTGTGTTGTTAGAGCTTTCTTGGCCATGGAATGTATTCTTACCTTGTGCTGCTGGATGTGAACAAAAACATCTCTTTATCTGAGACTCCAGCTGTTTGGGTGCCCATGGAAACTGAAGGGAGATGAACTTCCCTTCTCCGTCTTTCTCCAAGAAACAAATGTCTTTTTTAGACTCAGATGTTGAAGATGGGTAGGTGAATGAGAATAGAGCTTAAATGGAAAAGAAATTGTGCCCCAAGGGAAGATGGGGTGAAAGCTACTGTTCTGTAAAAAAAAATGCAGTCTTATTTCTGACTGTGCCAGTATTTCTAGGTAAGTCTGTATTTTCTCAAACTCAGTTTTCTTGAGTGGATTTTTACACTCAGAATTCCTGATTCTTGCAAGGATGATCTATAATGATGATCCTCAAGTGGTAATTTTTTACTAGAATTTCCTTGAGAAAGCACCTGTCGTCTTGCTCTGATGGAGACATGATACGTTACAAGGCGGTGAAGGAAAGAGTATGAGGAGCAGGACAAATTATAACTTTTAACATCACTCACCTCTTCTTAAATGCCAGTGGAGCGGGAAAATGGTTCTGTACTTCTGTTGCCACAGATAATCTGGTTCTTACTTTAGAAAGAAAAGAAGTGACTTACGGATCACTCAGAAGAAACCAAAAAAACGCAGGACCTCATTCATGGCCGCACATGACACAAGGACATTAGGAGCTTTGTGTAGGAACGCAGGAGAAGGAGAGAGGGGGAACAGGGTGATGAATAAATACCTTATCATTCAGGATGTGCATTTCTGTCTCCAAGACTCTGATATGTTGCAGAAAGGAGTTCAGGCTGGGAGTGAGGGACAGGGCACAGCCCAAGAAAACTTGTATAGAAACCACCATCTGGTGGGCATCATTCTGTGTGCTCTATGTATTTTAACTATCCAGTCCTCATAGTGATTATATGGGCATTTATTACTCATTTTTCTTAATGGAGTTTCTTATGCCTTCAGGCCCCTGGCAAAGCCCTTAGGAACTGCTGGAGTAAGGGGCTTCAGAAGCAGGACCAGGCAAGGAGGCTACTAGGAGGGACCGAGTGCGTGCTGGGGTGGAGTCTGCAGCCTGCCCAGGAGCCATAGGACAGCACCACATCCTCCTGCAGGTCGGGTCCTCAAGGCAGTCTCTGGGATGGAGACTCTCCTCACAGGGCTCCACATCCTCTATGGCAGGTGTTTAAAGGACTGGGATGCAGACTGCGTGGGGGAGTGGGGTCTGCTTGCTGCAGTGAAGAGGCTGTTATGCTGCAGTGCATCCAGGAAGGTAGAAAAGGGCAGACTCCTAAGCATCCTCCTCTGGGGTTCACTCAGATGGTCTGGAGAAAAGAGATGGGGATGTGCGTGTCCCCCAGACTAGTCTAGAAACCATGCCAAGAGAAAGCTGGTGAACTGGGCAGAGCTGCTAGCTTAAAGGGTCCCAGCTCCAAACCTCTGCTGCAGGGCTATGTACGCTAAGGCTTGTCACTTCCTTTTCCAGGGCTGGGTTCTCATCTGCAGTCTCTCCCTTTGGCTCAGCTGGTGTTATGGGCTGATTTGTGTTCCTTGTCAAAGTTGTGCAGTCACATAAAGCCTTAGATCCAGTTTGAGGGAGTTAAGACCTTTATGTTGCTGAGCATGGTGGTACACGCCTTTAATCCCAGCACTCAGGAGGCAGAGGCAGGCGGATCTCTGTGAGTTCAAGGCCAGCCTGGTCTACAGAGGGAGCTCCAGGCCAGCTGGGACTAAAGGGAAACCCTGTCTCAAAAAGATAAAAACAAAAAAAGACCTTTATGTTAAAAATTCAGTTAAAATAAGGAACCTGAGTGTATTACTTTTCTGTTGCTGTGATAAACCACCATGACCAAGGGAACTTATAAAAGGAAGAGTTTATTTGAGCTTACAATTGATGGCTCCAGGGAATCAGAGTCCATTGAAGTGGGAGGCATGGTGGCTGGGGCTGGAGCAGAAAACCGAGGGTCACATCTCACATAAGCACTGTCAAGAGAGAGAGAGACTGGAGACTGCAAGGCTTGTTAAACTCACTAAGCCCGCCCCCAATGACATACTTCCTCCAGCATGGCCACACCTTTTAAGACCTCCAAGAACAGTGCCACCAGCTGGAGACAAAATGTCTGAGTATTTAAAGCCTAGGGGGGGACACTGTCATTCAAACCACCACACTGAGGGTGGGTCCTCAGCTGGGAATTTGGTGTTCTTAGAAGAAAAGATCATAGCACAAGGGTGCATAGAATGAAGGCCACATGAAGACCTACTGACCAAGACAGTAGTCCAAAATCCAGAAGGGGCCTCAGAAAAGCCCAACCTTCCCATGCCCTGAACTTTTACTCTGGACTTCCAGAACTGTGAGAAAATAGATTAGTGTCGTCTAAGTAGCCAGTGTCTTGCATGGGAGCTCTGGTTGACTGAAGCTAAGGGGAACATGGTGTGTAGTATACCTGCACACAACAGCCCAGTGACTATGGTTGCCCATGGCCCTAATCACCTGGTAAGAACATTCAGTAAAGATTGGGAAAATACCTTGGCTTGGCTACTAAAATGGGACCTTAGTTTGACCCCCAGAACCCACCTACACAAAGCTGAGTGTGGTCATGCATATCTGTAATCCTAGCGCTGGGGAGGCAGAGAGATGGCTCCTTGGGGCTTGCCAGCCAGCCAGCCCAGCCCACTTGGCAAGTTCCAAGCCAGTGAGAGAACCTTAAAAAATAAAGTGGTGGTGGGGGGGGGGCTGGAGAGATGGCCTAGCGGTTAAGAGCGCCGACTGCTCTTACAGAGGACCCGGGTTCGATGCCCAGCACCCACATGGCAGCAGAGAACCGTCTGAAACTCCAATTCCAGGGGAACTCCAGTGCCAAGGGAATCCGACGCCCTCTTCTGACCTCCGCGGCACTGCACGACACGGGTGCACAGACCTACATGCAGACAGTACATTCATACACATACAGAAATAAATTAAAAAAATTGTTAAAAAAAAAAGTGGGGCTGGAGAGACGGCTCAGCAGTTAAGTGCATGTGCTGCTCTTGCTGAGGACCTGAGTTTGATCCCCAACATCCACATCAGGTGGCTCACAACCATCCAGTTCCAAGGGATCCACTTCCCTGTGGCCTCCACAGGCACCTACAGTCAAGTGCCCATATATATATATGTTTAAAAAAAATGAATCTTATATCTGGGTCTTTAAAAAAAAAAACAAATCATCACCACAGCAAAAAAGTGGATGATGCCTGAGAAGCCTCACCTAAGGTTGCCCTGTGGCATCTGCATGGACACACACACATGTACCTACACTCACATAAACAAGCACGCACACACACACACACACACACACACACACACACACACCAAACAGAACATTCAGGAATCTCCAAAGACCTGTCACTGGACACTGAAACCAAGAGGACCTGTTGGTATTGGTGTTTGGGCAGGCCACGGCCTGCCATTCATAGGTCTCCCTGCCTGAGAAAGGATAGCCTGAGCCCTGGTGATAGCAAGTCATTCCCTCCATTTCCTGCAGAACAGTTGCTTTTCTTCTGGCAAGGCAGTGGCATTAGGTGTAAACCTGATGATGGGCGTACAGATAGCTGGCATCCAGGGGAGCGGAGCCTTGATGGGAATAACTCACCAAAATAGAGAAATGCTAATGAGGAGCATGGACACTGAGCTTTTAAAGGCAAGCTGAGCTTTTCAGGAAATTTAACAAGAAGTCAGCAGAAATCACAGCCAGGAGGAGAGGGCTTCCATTTGCCTCTGTCAGCAGAGGTCTGGCTTCGAGGTGTCTGCTGAGCCCTTTGGGAAGCTTTTCTCTCTTCCCCCACCCAGGTTCCCACAGCTACCTGTGTTCTCAGACTTAGCTGGATGTTGTTTTTGTTCAGGAGCTTGCTAGCTCCCCCCAGGAAACTGTGGAACTGTGGCTTCTCTGAGAACAGAATTTTTGCCATATTCATGCCTGTCTCCCAGGGGCCTGTTGAACAGGTTAGGCACCCGAGTTATTCAAGCAATAAATATAGATATAGATATAGATATAGATTCTTTTTTAAAGAAATTAAGACTAACTTAACAAAATAGAAAAATTTTGTTAAAAAGTTAAGAATTGCATGTGATAATATATTATTTTTATGTATAGAGCATACTGATAGATATATATTTTTATTTTTATTTATGTTTTCGGTCTTTTCGAGACAGGGTCTCCCTGTAGCTCCAGGTGTCCTGGAACTCACTTTGTAGACCAGGCTGGCCCTGAACTCACAAAGATCCGCCTGCCTCTGCCTCACAAGTGCTAGGATTAAAGGCGTGCACCACCACGCCTGGCTGATATATATTTTTATTTATATGTATGAGTGTCTGTGTGAGTGTGTACAGGTTCCTACAGAGGTCAGAAGAGAACACTTACACTCCTCCCTTGGAGCTACAGTTCTAGGCAGTTGTGAGGCATCTCCTGAGGATGCTGGGAAATGAACCCTGGTCCTCTGGAAAAGCAGCAAGCCCTCTTAACCATGAAACCACTTTCCAGCCCCTTGAATCTAGTTTCTATATTCTCCTTTGCAAGGTGTTCTTTTTGAGCCATAGCACTTCTAGGCATACTAAGAATGCTAAATCTTTAACCTCTTTAATCACCCTATGAAATACAAGTTCTTTTTTTTTCAATAAAGCCAATGCTTTATTGAAGCTCTGTACATCTTATACAAAATTACATTATAAATCAAATCTAGAGCCATGCCCCCCTCCATGTCCCCCCACTCCATCAGAACTTATACATTCTGCCAAACATGTTTTTCATCTTTTTTTTCCATTTTTATTGTTACCATTATTAAACTTTTTCCATAGTCACACATCATTTCTTGATCAAATCTAGAGTCTCTTCCCCTTCCATGCCCCCTATCCCACCCAAGTCCCTGCACTCCACCATACATGTCCTGCATCTCTTTCCGAGTCTCTCCAGAGTTTTTTCTTTTCAGTTCTTTTGTTGTTCTCTCCAACTTGTATTGCTACATTATATATAGATAAATATACATAGTTACATATACATACATACATACACACACACAGTTCTTGAGGTGTAGAGAGGGAAGATATGTGCTCATGGATTCAGGCCCACTAGGAAGGAGAGCTCTTGCTCAGGCGGACAGGCTAAAGGATATGGCTACTGAGTGTACTGTCACCATTATGGGCAGCGGCCACTTTTGGGAGTCCCTCCTTGCACATCCGGGGTTTTTTATTTTTAAGACAGGGTCTCCCTGTATCCCCACCTGGACTGGAACTTGCTCTGTAGACCAGGCTGGTCTCAAAGTCACAGAGATCCACCTGCCTCTGCCTCCTAAATGCTGGGATTAAAAGTGTGTGCCACCATGCCCAGCAGTATTTTGTTTTTAATTTGTGTATTTGTGTGTGTGTGTGTGTGTGTGTATGTGTGTGTATGTGTTTGTGTTTATGTGTGTACGCATATGTGTATACACATGGAGGTCAGAGGTTGATGTCAGACATCTTCCTCTATCACTCTCCGCCTTATTTTTTAAGGTGGAGCTCCTTGATTTTACTAAAAATCTTCCTGTCTTGCCTGGGCACTGGGATTATGGCATATGCTGCTGAACTTGGCTTTCTACATGGCTGCTGGGGCTCTGAGCTCAGTTTCTTTTTTTTTTTAATTTTATTTATGTGTATGAGTGTACTGTCTGCATGCAGGTTTGTGCACCCGTGTCGTGCAGTGCCGCGGAGGTCAGAAGAGGGTGTTGGATTCCCCTGGAACTGGAGTAAAAGATGGCTCTCAGATGCCATGTGGGTGCTGGGGATCGAACACGGGTCCTCTGCAAGAGCAGTCGGCACTCTTAACCGCTAGGTCATCTCTCCAGCCCCGAGCTCAGTTTCTTAACCTCAGACAAGCACTTTATTGCCTGAGCCATTTCTGCGACTCCTTATTAGGTTTCCTCCTAACCTTTTTTAATGTAATTTAATTTTTATTATATCTTTATATATATATATATGTATTACCTGCATGTATGTAAGTGCACCTATGTTGTGCAATGCCCACAGAGGTCAGAAGAGTGTGTCAGATCTCCTGGAACTGGAGTTATAGGCGGTTGTTAGCTGCCAAGTAGGTGCTGGAAACTGAGCCTGCATCCTTTGTAAGAGCACCCAGTGCTCTTAACCACTGAACCATCTCTTTAGCTCCAGAGCTCTTGACCCTTCATGTAACATTCCCTCTTGGAATTCTGGGGGTACCTAGGAGGTTTTTTTTCAGAATAAAACTTTAGATGTATCAAAAATGCATAAAATTAGTCCATTATATGAGACACAAGTCTCAAACCAATTTTAATGAAACACAATGACTATGAAAAACAGCCATAAAAATATTATGACTATTCTGTTTTTCATTTGTGAGATCACAATGTACCTGTTTCTTTATTACTGCATTAAATATCAAGAGCAATGGGACCCAATATTACTGTCATTTTCAGTCTTGAGTGAAGGATGGAGATCAAAAGATAGCTGAATATGTTTGTTGCCATATAGCACTATGACTAAAGTTAATATCAGAGTTTCTAGGGTCAGAAACTGGGCCCTAACAAACTAGGCTTAGCCACCCTTTATCAGTAAACCAATTAAACAGACAAGTATTAATGAAAAGAAAAAAAAAGGAGGGGAAAGATATTAAATGTTGCCATACTAGGAAGAACTAAGAAGTACCCACACTCGCAGTCCATCTTCAGGGTCTTGACATGAGGTTCAGATTTAAATGGAGGGCAAGAGGGCTACGTAGCTTAGCAGTCCTCGTCAAGCTGTGGTCTCACCCATCACCACCCATAATTGCATTGCCTACCTTCTAGCCCCTCTGTAAGGTACTCTGACAAGTGGTCAGAATGGTGTGAAATCTCTCCTGAGAGACCAGCTCCCCTCTGGCTGGCCCCAGGACTTCGGCCTTTCCTTTTCCTCTGCATGAGACTATTGGGGAAGCTCAGTGTCTAGGGGTCCGTTGTCTCACTAGTCTGACAGCTGAAGGGAGGGACCCAAGAGTCTCTTTAGAATGTCTTCATTCTTTCCAGGACAGGAAAAGATCCCAATCTTCTACTGCTGACAAAGCCACAGGTACAGCTCACATTACTGTGGTTTGTGGTCTGAATTCACAGCAGAAGGAAGTGATAAATAAATTCAGTCAGAAATACAGAAAATGAAAGCTGCGTGTTTCTTCAGCCATGTTTGCAGACTCCTTTGAATTCAAGAGATGCCCTTGGGCCCTGGTGAATGGCCAAGAATGGCTCTAGATATTCTGATATTCGTTTCTCCTCAGTATGGCCCAGAGCCGGTAGCAGCAGCACCAGGAAGGTTGCTGAGTCCAGGATCTCAGCCTCCATCCCAGACCTGTGTGCCGGGATCCGCATGCTAGCAATATTAGCGGGGGATTTGTGCACAGGTCAAAATCCGCAAGGGTTGGGCGATTGATGCTTGCTTAGATTATTCCAGCAAACAGCTGCGGTTTATTTTACCTTCTCTCTGCTTCTGAGTGCATGCGTGTATATGTGCATCTGGAGAGAGAGAGAGAGAGAGAGAGAGAGAGAGCAAAATATTTCCATGCATTAGGTTGCATGTTGGTGGGTTCCGGAGAACACCCAGTGTTGTATTCTTTGTGTTGTCACTTTATTTTTCTCTTTATTGTTGTTGTTTGGTTTTTTTTTTTTGTCACCTTTCCTGTTTTCTTGAGACGTGGCTCCTCACTTCGTCCTGCTGACCCTAGAGGATTCACCTGTCCCTGTCTCCCTAGAACTGGGAATGTAAGCAGGAACAGGAACACAATGCCACCAGGCTCGGAAGCTTTTACATGGCTACAGAAGGTCCTCCTGTTTTAAGGCCTTTACCAAATGAGCTATCACCCAATTCCCCTCTGCCTTTAATAAGTAAATTCCAAGGTGGGGTGTAATTTTGCTGATTGCTGACCTTACACAATGATCACTGTAGGCAGATGTGGTTTCTGAAGATCTCTGGCCTGCCCTGCCCTCAGGGCAATGGTAAAGAATCTTCTTAGGCTTCCTCTGTACCCCTCAGGGCGTACTGTACTGATGGGCAGGTTTGCTCCTTCCCTGTGGGGGGTCACCAGCAGTTGTCTGCCCTCTTCTCTAGCTGGAGGTAAATCAGCACACTTCCCAGGGAAGGTTCTCCTAAGTCTCAGAGCCACACCCAGTTCTCGGATCCAGTCTTTCTTTCTTTTTTTTTTTTTTTAATTTTATTTATTTCTTTTTGTTCTTATTGTATGCAATGTATGTCGCATGCAAGTTGTGCACCCGATTAGTGCAATGCCGCGGAGGTCAGAAGAGGGTGTCAGATTCCCCGGAACTGGAGTTCTCCTAGAATGGAGTTTTGGACAGTTCTCGGGCCGCCATGTGGGTGCTGGGGATCGAACCTGGGTCCTCTGTAAGAGCGGTCCTCTGTTAAAAGCGGTCGGCGCTCTTAACCGCTAGGCCATCTCTCCAGCCCATCAGATCCAGTCTTTCTAATGCCAGAAGAGAGCCAGCACGTCCATGATCTTTTTGGCTATGTCTCAATTGGTTCTGAACCTTCTGAGGAAGTATTTGATTAATTAGTCCCCTCAAATCCCAGCAGTATTGGCTCCTCAAAACTGAAAGGTCAGTGTAAAAAACTCTAAGAATACATTTTGGTAATCACATCATTCCTTAGTTTTTCTATGGCCTTACTCTTCTTTTCCCTTATTTTGAATTTATGTTCTCTTTCTGTATCTTGGTCCATTTTCTTTACTCTTTTTTTTACTTAATTTTATTATTTTTTAGTTTTTTATTAGTTAATTAATTAATATATTTTATGTGTATGAATGTGCTGTCAGCATGTAGGTTTGTGCACCTATGTCGTGCAATGCCGCAGAGGTTGGAAGAGGGCGTCGGATTCCCCTGGAACTGGAGTTCTCCTGGAATTGGAGTTACGGATGGTTCTCAGCCACCATGTGGGTGCTGGAGATCTAACCCGGGTCCTCTGCAAGAGCAGTCGGTGCTCTTAACCGCTAGGCCATCTCTCCAGCCCCTATTTTTTAGTTTTTATTTTATTTTATGTGTATGAGTATTATGCCTACATGTAAGTGCACATTTGTTGTGCACTGTCTATGGAGGACAGAAGAGGGCATCTGATCCCCTGAAATAGAGTTACGGACAGTTATTAGCCACCTTGTGGGTGCTGGAATTTGAACTCAGGTTTTCTGCAAAAACAGCGAGGGGTCTTAACTGCTGAACCATCTCTTCTGCCCCTACTTTGTCTATTATATAAGTGTTTTGCCTGCATGTATGTGTCCTGTAGTGCCCTCTGAGGCCAGAAGAGGCCATTGCATCCCTTGGAAGTAGAGTTACAGACAGTTGTTAGCTGCCATGTGGGTGCTGGGAATTGAACCTGGGTCTTCTGCAAGAGCAGACAGTGTTCCTAACCTCTGAGCCATCTCTCTAGTTTCTTTTCCTCTATTTTTTTTTTTTTTTTTTAGAATATTTTAGTTTAGTATTTTTATTTTAAGTGTATGAGTATATTGCCTGCATGCATATAAGTGCAACCATGTCCTGCAATGCTTGTGGAAGTCAGAAGACAGCATCTGATCCCCTGGAACTGGAGTTAGACAGCTGTTAGCCACTATGTGGATACTGAGAAACAAACCAGGGTCCTCTTCAAGAACAGCCAGTGCTCTTAGCTGCTGAGCCATCTCTCCAGCTCCATTTTCTCTATTCCTATAAGCCTCCTTGGAACATTGTTTTGAATAGATTAAGGACATATGTTGATAAATAAGATATAAAGACAATTCTGCAAGTCTTAGCAGCAGAGACTGAGGCGAGCCATTGCATTGCGCACCTGCAGGGGGCGTTGTTTCTGTCGTCTATAGTGTTCTGAGCACAGGTGACTACAAGGTGAATGGTGGAATTATGTACTGATGGCAGGGATCCAAGACCTCTGACGACTTGAGTCTTTGTACACTTATTGGTAATGTATTATTGAAGAAGATAGAGAAGGTTGTGGTAACCAAGGACATGTGGGGTAGGCATTTCATTTGTAAAATATTCTTAAGGCATTCTAAAAATGTTCTATGCTCTTGGGATAGATGGATGAATGGAGAAGCAGCTTTCTTCACTTAGTTTAGAGTACTCAGTGATTTGAAAGCCAGGAATTGGAGCGTTGCGTAGAGATAGGATTATGCCATTTTCCTGGTAAATGAATCCAAATGCTTCTCTTTGCACTTAAAATAATAACTCCGCTCTTCTTTCTGGCTATGCACAGTGCCAGATCCAGGGCCTCTGCCTCTGTTCTCAGACTCACATAACACCACTGCCTCCAGCTCCTTCCTTCTTGGGGTCACCGTATGAACTTATTCTTCTTTCTACCTGAACATCTGCCTCCCTCACTGCTCCAGATGAATATTTTTTTTTTTTGTCTTTTTGAGACAGGGTCTCCCTGTAGCCCCAGCTGTCCTGGAACTCACTCTGTAGACCAGGCTGGCCTTGAACTCACAGAGATCCGCCTGCCTCTGCCTCCCAAGTGCTAGGATTAAAGGCATGCGCCACCACAGCCAAATGAATATTTATCACCACCCTTTAGGATTTGTGCTGGATAGCTTTAGTGTCAACTTGACACACCTGGGTTGAGGGAGCCTCAATTGGGGAATTGGCTCCATTGGATTGGCCTGTGGCCACATCTGTGGAGTATTGCCTTGATGGTGGAGCAGTGTGGGAGGGCCCAGCCCACAATGAGTAGTGGCACCCTGGGCAGGTTGTTGTGTATTATATAAGAAGGCAGGCTGGGCGTGAGCCAGGGGAGCAAGCCAGTGAATAGCATTCCTCCATGGCTTGTGCTTCAGCTCCTGCCTCCAGGTTCCTGCCCTGAGTTCCTGCCTTGGGCTGCCTAAGTGATGAACTGTGACCTGGGAGATGTAAGCTGAATAAACCCTTTCCTCCCCAAGTTGGTGTCGGTCAGAGTGTTTTGTCATGGCAATGGAACACAAACTAGAACAGGATTCAAATGGTGCTGTATTAGTATCTTTTCTCATTGCACCGACCAACTACCTGACAGGAAGCAACCTAATGGAGGACTGGCTTATTTCTGATGGTGAAGGTCAGTATTAATTATCAACTTGACACCTAGGAGGCAAGCCTATACCTGTGACAGGCTGTCTAGAAATTAAGGTTAGCCTCTGAGAATGCACAGTAGGGGTTGTCTTGAGTACGGGAATTGGCCTGGGAAGAGCCACCTTAATTGTGGGTGGGACCACTCCCTGGCAGGGATCCTAGGCTCCAGAGTGAGCTGAGCATGCATGCATGCCTTGCTGCTCTGTGGGTGTCATGTGACCAGCTCCCTCAAGCTTCCTGCTCTTGTGACTTTTCTGCTGTGATGGACTGTTACGAGGAGCTTTGAACTAAAACAGGCCAACTTTTTCTCTCTAGGTTGTTTCTGTCAGGGCTTTTTTGTCACAGCAACAGGAAAGGAACCTAACACACTGACTAACCAAGAGTTTTTATGTAACTATGTTTTCAACATTTTTTCTTTCTTATAGACACAGAGGTGGAGTCAGCTGTGTCTGAGGTATGTGTTTCAGAGTCTGCCTTGATGCTAACAAGTTTTCGGTGCCCTCTCTTCTCATCACTAAAAGACCACCACATTTGCCACTTCCTCTTAGTAGTGTCTTTTAGCCAGACAGACAAGAGCGACACTTTTCTTATTGTTGTGACAAAATGCTTGAGAGAAGGAACTTAAAGGAGGAAGGGTTTACTTTGGCTAACAGTTCAGGGGATACAGTCCATCATCGCAGAGAAGACAGGCAGCAGGAGAAGACCCTGTCTGTGGCAGCAGGAGGAAGCATGCTGACATCTGGCAGATCAAGAAGCAGAGAAAGCAGGATGCTGGCCTTCAGTTGGCTGTGTCCACTGTCACTTCCTGTCCACAGTTGTCTCCACCAAAGGGTAAACTTCCCAGAATGTGGCCTGTGCTCATCTTGTTGTGTGAGAGACTTTTGCAGGGGAGATGCAGCGCACGCGCGCGCACGCGCGCGCACACACACACACACACGCACACACACAATCTGTTCATAGCAGATAGGGAACTCAAAACAGCTCAGAGTAATGACTGTGCTGAAGTCCAACTTGGTGCAGCAATGAATTTTCATTGGGGTTACTGAGAGGAGTGTGCATGAGGGGTCACTTGTGGGAGCAGGGATGATTCAAAAGCAGCTGCATCCTGGAAAGCCCACCCCAGCACTGTGATGACTCATGAAAGCTGCATCCTTACTGCTCTCTGCATGCCTTGCAGGCAGCTCAACAGGTTCCACAATCTCCTCCTGGTCCTTAGTTGGTCAGATCCTCCTCTCAGGAGCTGTTTACCGCTTCTATATCTCTAGGAAGGGGCTTTCAAAAACCTTACAAATTTCAGCTTTCCAAGACTTGTGATGTTTGGATATCTTCTAAGTCTTGTGTGTTTCTCCTCCTGGAGGGAATGTTTCAATTCAGAGAAAACTGCTCTGCAACAGTAGTATTTGTATTTAGGCTTCTACAGAGCCATGTGGGGAGAAGGAATCTTATTGAAGAACTTTCTTGGTCAGATTGGCCGGTGACCATGTCTGTGAATTGTCCTGAGTGATTGATAAGGGGGTGGGGAGTCCATTGTGGGTGGTGTCATTCCTAGGCAAGGGAGATTGGGCTGCATAAGAAGGCTATCAGAGAGAGCCAGGAAGCAGCCCATTAAGCAGCATCTTCCATGGTTTCTGCTTTGGGTCTGACCTCCAGGTCCCCACCTTTAGAATTCCTGCCTTGACTTCCCACAGTGTTGGATTGTGACTTGGGGGTTGTAAGCTGAAACCAACTCTTTCCTCTCTAAACTGCTTTGTCCAGAGTGTTCTTAGAACAGCAATAGAAAAGTAACTTGAACAAGAGGGTAAATCTTGATTATTCCCAGTCTGTTACCAGGGAGGCCAGTACTGCCCTGCACCTAGCAGGGACTCAGGAGAGATTTGTTGAAGAGATGACTGAGCAATAGAAAACAGATCTACAAATGTGGCTAATACTTTGGAAAATACATTGAAGGCAGAAAAACTTAAGCATGGCAGGGAGGGTTTATGTCATTTGAAAAGAGACAGAAGGAGATGGATGTCATCCACTCATGCTGTGGTGATCACTATAGGAACAGAGTAGCTCTACTGTAGACAGAAGTATAGGACAACGGGTAACGGTTATAACCACAACAGCAGAAGAAAATTAGTTATACAGTTTTTTCTCAATTTCAAGAATAATTAGATTTGGAGCTTCTTAGAAAGACAAGTTACACTCCTGATGAGATGCTGGGCTCTCAGTTCAAATCCTGGTTTTCCTAATTATGAGTTCTGTGACTTTTTACAAATGACTGAAATTCTCTGTGCTATTTATTTATTATTAGATGATTTATTTATTAGATATATTTATTTATTAGATGATTATCTTTTCTGTTTTATAACTGAGGTGAGTATGTAATTTATTCCTCACATGAGGGTACTTTTAAGAGTCAAAGAGCCAGGCATAGTGGCACACTTCGGTAATCCCAGCACTTGGGAGGCAAAGAGGCAGGAAGATCATCTAGTTTGAGGCTAGTCTGGTTCTACATATCGAGTTCCAGGTGTGGCTGGAAATAATTTTGCTGGATAACAGGTGTAAACTGACACTACAAACTACAGAGGGTTTACTGATAAAGTGTTAAAAAGATTGAAGAAATCCATTTACACCACTCGCTTAGACTGATAAGACATGGTTACCGTCACCATGAAGAAGTGAGTCTCTGAGTCTTAGAAAATATGGTCAGGGGGGAGAAAGTTTATATCCCCAGGTGTATCTGGATTTAGTTGCCTGCTTTGAAAAACACTATTCCTTTTTTTTTTTTTTTTAGAGACAGGGTCTCCCTGTAGTCCCAGCTGTCCTGGAACTCACTCTGTAGACCAGGCTGGCCTTGAACTCACAAAGATCTGCCTGCCTCTGCCTCCCAAATGCTAGGATTAAAGGCATGCGATACCATGCGCGCGGCTCCTTTTTTAAGTTTTTTAAATTAAGGTTTTTGTACTCTTAGAAAATTGTATAGGGCAGGAGAGATGGCATAGTGGTTAGGAGTGCCAACTGCTCTTGCAGAGGATCTGGGTTCCATCCCCAGCACCCACATGGCAGCTGAGAACCGTCTGTAACTCCAATTCCAGGAGAACTCTAGTTCCAGGGGAATCTGACACCCTCTTCTGACCTCCGCGGCATTGCAGGACACAGGTGCACAGACCTACATGCAGACAGTACATTCATATACATAAATAAATAAAATTAAATAAAAATAAAACTGTATGTATAACAAATGCATAGCTTATTGAATTATCGCAAGGTGAACATACCCAGGTGAACGTGCTCCTACTTAGCTCAAGCACTAAACTATGACAGACCTCAAAGAGTTCCTCGAATTCCTTTTCAATCCTTGGCCTGTTGGTGACCCCAAGGCAACCCCCCTTTATGACCTCTTCCAACCCTATCAATGAGTTTGCCTGTTTTTGAAAGACTTATGCACATTGGATACATAGTGGATGCCTGCCTTCTTCCATTCGAACTGCGTTTAAGGGAGCTGGGAGATGGCTTAGTTGATGAAGTACTTGCCTTGAAGACATGAGGACCTGAGTTTGAGTCCTCAGAATCCATGTAGAAAACTGGGATGTGGCAGTGCATGCTTGTAGTCCCAGCACTGGGGAAGTAGTGGAATGAGGACCACTGGGACTTGCTGGCCTAACGAAGTCAGGGAGTCTAGGTTGCAGGTGAAAGACCATGTCTCAAAAGACAGGAGGATGGCTCCCAAGGCTGACTTCTAGCCTCCACAGACAAGCACATACATGAATACACTCACACCTGTACCTGCATGCACATCACACATGTGTATGCACACAGGAGCATGTACATACACCTGCACCTGCACATACTTGCACACACATAAATGTATACATGGGTGCACACATGCACCCGTACACACATGAGCACATATGAGTACCTATACACAAATACACATGTACCCACTTGAGCAAATTGCTGAGTCCCTTTAGAGTCTCACCCAGATGCATCATAAATGCCAAGGCTGGGACCTGGCTGGTTCAGTTGGTCCTTAAATACAAGCCATCTTTGACCAAAGTGGGGTGTAGACCCTGTAGCCATCAAGAGGAAGGAGAGGAGATTGGAGAAATGGAAATGGCTCAGTCAATTATGTGCTTGCCACACAAGCATGGGGATCTGAGTTCAGATCCCCAGAACCTTGTAAACAACTGGGTGTGGCCATGCTTGTCTGTAGTCCCAGAACTGGGGAGGTAGAGAGGCAGGATGCTCCCTGAAGTTCACAGGACTAGCTGAATATGTCAGCTTCAGTTTCAGTGAGAGACTGTTTCAAAAAGTAAGGTGGAAGGTGATGGAGGAAGACACTTGATCTTGACCTTTGGTTTACACACACACACACACACACACACACACACACACACACACACAGAAAGAAAGAGAGGATGTCACAGACTTGTAAAAACAGTAAGGGAACTCAGATCCAGGGGCTGTTCCATACTCTGGCTCTCCACATGATAAATTCTTAGGAGAGTTGGAGTTGGCAGGAAGGACAAAGGCTCTTGTTGTCTCTCCACGGGGTTCTGTGGGAACCTCCCTCTCCAGCCCTTTGTTTCCAAGGGATAAACTTTGCTAGTATGCTGAGCCAGCAAGCTTGATGAACATCCTGTCCAGCAACCAGAAACGTAGAATGGGCTCACTCTCTTCTTTCTCCTTCCACAGTCCTCTGATGATGTCCCGAGTCTCCACATTGAGGTGAGAAGCCCTCAGATTTGTCTTTTGCCCACCATGATGGTGTGCTTCCTTGTCTCCCAGAAGGGTCCCTGCGGTAGTCACTCAATGCCTTAAGGAGCTGTGGTAACATTGTGAATGAAAGGTAAGAAATGAGCATGGGATTTGAGCCCCACTTCCCCCAGGTCATTCCACTCGCCCACCTCCCTATTGCATTACTAATCCGGGTCTCCTCCCACACAGTGACTGGTAGAAATTCCCAGAGCACACTGTGTCCTTCCAAGTGTACTTGGGTGTGGTGGGGCTGCCTAGGCGCCCGCTTCTAACCTCTGCCTCCTACAGTCTGTGGGGCTTTACAAAGCAAGGTGCCTCTTTATTCCAAGTACTGATCATCTTTTACACTGTTAAAGGAATTTGAATATCCAACTGTAAAACAATAGACACAGCCAAAACCTCATTGTGGAAAAGGGGGTGGAAGGATTGTAAGAGCCAGAGGTGATAGATAAATACCAGGAAACTGTGTTATCTGGGCACCATGGGGTAGCTGCGCATGTGGACCCATAGTATTTATGACAACATGTACAAAATGTGTAAAAAACCAAGCCAGACAGGAGCCCAGCAGCGATGAGGAGGTGGGAAGGAAGTCCCAGCCCTAGCTGAGGATCACTGACATAGATAGCTGCTGGGAGAGGGAGAGTCAGTTCCTTACTGGTGTGATGCCTGGTAGGTTGATCAGATGCCAAGGGATAGACCTATGCTCAAGAGCACTTGGGAAATGCAGATTAGACTTGATAGGCCTTTAAAAAGGACAAATAATAAGAGAGGACATGAATAGGGGTAAGAAACTGCAGCATAGAACATCACGACCAGCTCAGAGGTTCTGATGGGCTACTGCCAGCCACGATCACTCATTCTCATTCTCCCAGGAGTCCAAGCTCTCTCTCTCCCTCCTCCTTCTCTCTGTCCCTCCCTCTCTCCCTCTCAGAGTTATGTTATAGCTATTGCCTGGGCATGGCAACTTTAGACACTGCAGTGGGGTTTCCTTCTTGGGAGTGGCCAAGTGTTTACTCAGATGTTCATAGAGCAAAATGACCCACAGAATCTCCCCTCTCTCTGTCCCTCCCCTGCCCCTTCACACACTGTCTACTGTCTTGTGGCTCTTCACCTCTGCACCCACATAGGCTGTCTGTGTCATCTGGTTTCCCTTTAGTATTTTTAAATATTTATTTTGTTTGTGTGTGTGTGTGTGTGTGTGTGTGTGTGTGTGTGTGTGTATGTGCACATGAGTGCAGTGCCTGCAGAAGCCAGATGAAGACATGGGATTCCCCCAGAGCTGGAGTTACAGGTGGTTGTGAGCTGGCCAACGTGGGTGCTAGAAACTGAGCTAGGGTCTTCAGGAAGGACAGCAAGTGCCTTAAACCACTGAACCATCACCCCAGCCCCTGTTTCCCTTTTTGCCTGCCTGTGTTCCTCCAGGAAGCAGGCCTAGGAAGTAGGGAGTGTGACATTCTCCATCTTGGGTCCTTTGCCTTACTGGCTCTGTTCATGTTCTGGATGACGTATTTCCTCTTTAACTCCTGGAAAAGTCCATGTTGCCCCTCATGGCCAAGGCCAAATGTCATCTGACATCTAATATGTTGATAAACATCTCTTCTTTTTTTTTTTTTTTTGTTTTTTCTTTTTCGAGACAGGGTCTCCCTGTAGCCCCAGCTGTCCTGGAACTCACTCTGTAGAACAGACTGACTTTGAACTCACAAAGATCCGCCTGCCTCTGCCTCCCAAGTGCTAGGTTTAAAGGCGTGCGCCACCACCACTTGGCGATAAACATCTCTTGAGTAAACAAAGGAAATAAAGACCTATGAAAATTCCTCACAATAAAGGCACTGTTTGGAATGGGTGCTTACAAAAATTATGATAAACTGGGTGTGGACTGAAGCAAGCCCAGTTTTGGTTTAATTGTCATGCAGCAAACAGCCGGGATATAAGTCAGAAGATGTAGCCCAAGGGGCACACTGGATATGCTGTATGGACGATCAAGTGTGCCCCAGGGAGAGCACGCATTCCTTAGGAACATTTTCTTTTAATTAAATGACAATTTTATAGTTCAGAAAGATCCTTTAAAACAGTTTATCTATTTATTTATTTATTGTATAGCGTCTGGGTCTCACTTTGCAGTCAAGGTTAGCCTAGGACTACTTTGTCAATCATAGGCTAGCTTAGAACTCAAGCAATCCTCCTGCCTTGGCCTCTTAAGTGCAGAATTATAAGTATGAGTCTCCATGTCTGGTTCCAACCACATAAAAGAAGATGGTCAGTGTCTGATGAATGTAGCTGAGGTTGATGTTTAGCCTACACACACACACACACACACACACACACTCACTCACACCCCTCTTTAAATTTTCCATTGTAGGAGAAGACTGCTAGAAGACAATCTATTGCTTATCATTATTGTTTTGAGAAGTTGCCCGGAGGAGGCAGACCAAACATCAACACCTACCGCACCCCTCCACAGTCCTTAGCAGAAGCTTCCTTCCCCAGCCTGCCTGCTGACAGTGTAAAATCTTAGGAGCACACAGGGATGAACAGCACTGCAGCTCCGGGTGACAGAGGAATAGAAAATGAGTGGTCCCCAGAATATTTATGGGGCACTTTATGCTCCTCAGAGTGTGCAGGGAGGTACATTGCAAAAAGACATGTTTAAATCAATACTTGGGCTTTTTTTTTTTTTTTTTTTT
>VZQC01000400.1:735310-745310 GCA_009823505.1 Rhizomys pruinosus
TTTTTTTTTTTTTTTTTTTGGCTGGGCTCAGAGTGATTTAGGTTTCTTAAGTACATGTAATGTTGTATTTCTAGCACACGGGAGACAGAGAATCCACTCGGTTCTTTTCTCCCGGATGGTAAATCACAGAGCTGAGATGGAGACGTGGAATGGGCATGAAACAAATGCAGGCAGAGACGAACACTTCCCAAGTGTCATAATCTATGTCAGTTTGAAAATGGATTGGGGTTTTTCTCATTGAGCCTTAAATGAGTTGATTCATCTCTAACTAGTCAAAGCTCTTCACAATGGGTGGGGAGTACTTGGGCATGAAGAGGGGTGGAGGTGGGGCTTGGGATGGGAAGGGATTAAGGGTGATGAAGGACTGGAGGAGGGGGCCCGAGTACAGTTCAGTAAATCTTATGTGGTGTGAAGTTGTAACTCAAGTTGGCTTGTCCTGTGCTTTATCACATTCCTCCGGAGGACTTTGGCGAGCTCTGCATGCATAGGGAAATCCAGACAGCCAACAAGATGATGAGCTGATGCTGACCGTCTTTGGTTAGCAGGGAAGTGTAATTTTAAACACAAAGAGAAGCCACCAAATTCCATCGAGACGGCTAACAGGACCAATGCTGATGAAGTCTACAGATTGGCTGGAGCACTTACACAGAGACAGCCAGGGTATGTGCCAGAAAGAGGACATCGTATTGATATTCTTGCACTATTTGGAAGAATACTAAAGCTAAAGACAGAGCATGGCGGTTCCAATCCTCATATTCCCTGAATAATGAATACAAGACTCTTCACATCAGCAGTCTTCATAATAGCTAAAACAGGAAATAACTCAAATGTCCATCAGTAGTACAATAGGTCTCGGGAAATGGATCAGCCACAGAAGTACGTATCATGAATGCATAAGGACCTCAGTTTGATCTCCAGAAACCAGTAAAAATGTCAGGCATGGAAGTGCATGCTTATCATCCCCACTCTGGGGAGGCAGAGACAAGTAGTTTCCTGGAACTGATTGGCTAGCCTTGTCAGGCAAATCCCAGAGCTCCGGGTGAAGGCAAGAGACCTGGGCAGGCAAGATGCTCAGCTCCAAACCCGAAGACCTGAGCACGATGGCTAGAACTCACATGGTGGAGAGAGGACCGATCCCCCAAAGCCGACATCCCTTCCCAACCACAGATAAATACATGAATATATACAGTGTTTTAAAGGGTAGAGACCTGTCTCAGAAAACAAGATGGGAAGCAACTGAGGAAGATTAACAAGGTTGATTTAGGTTGACCTCTGGTTACACACACACACACACACACACACACACACACACACACACACACAGAGAGAGAGAGAGAGAGAGAGAGAGAGAGAGAGAGAGAATATACACAAAGTATAATGAACACATAAGTTGTGAAACATGTGTGCACCTTACAACAATGAGAAAGAACAAACTGCAAACTATTGCTATACACAACACTGTGGATAAAACTCACATTAAGCCGGATCATGGCTCCATTATGTAAAATTCAAACAAGGAACGTTAACCTATTGACAGATAAAAATTAGAGGGACGTGAGGAAAACCTCTAGAATGCTGGAAATGACCTGCTTCAACCCAAGTGGTGACTCTAAGTGTTTGAATGTATGTAAAAGTGACTGAGATTTACACCTCAGATTTGTGGTTATCATATTGTCATGCAAATATGTCAGTCTAATAAAAAAAAGTAATTGAATTCTATTTAGCTTTAGATTATTGTTGAATTAGATTCTGCGGGTATTTGCTCTATCTCTACTATGCCCACAGTTTCTTGAGGGAGGGTACTTCAGTTTCACTGAAGAACCCACAACAACCAGGGACAGGACATGCCTATGGAATAACTCAATAACTTACTTTAGTGAGATGCAGATAGAGGCTGTTTGTGCTGTTTGACAGTTTCCATCCATCTAAGAAATGAGTAGCTCAGGAACTAGGGAGGTGGGTCATTTACTAAAACTCATGAAGACCCGAGTTCAATCCCCAGCACCTGTGGAAAGAAGCTGGGCAATTGTAACATGCGTCTCTAATCCCAGAGCTGGGGAGGTAAAGACAGAAGGACCCCAGGACCTGCTAGCCAACCGGCCCAGTTTACCTGGCAAGCTCCAGGTTTGGTGAGAGACCAAAAACTGTGGTGGAGAATACCTAATGAAAGACACTTGATGTCAACATCTGGTTCCATACACGTGTGCTCAGGTGCATGTGCATACACACGAACACATACACACACATGCACAAAGAAATGCATACACATGAACACATGCACAAAGAAATGCATACACATGAACACATACACATGCACAAATAAATGAATAGATTTTATTTTTCAAGTTGTAGCCCAGAAGGCTGTAGAGAAGAGTGGAACTGCTCAGGAACATCTTCCTCTTAGTTAAAATGATAGCCTGGAATCACGGGGTAAGGCTCTCCCTGCCCTAGTGAGAGAGTGTCCTTTCTATCAGAGCAACACCAGCTTTAGAGAAAATAAGTTATGGGGAGACCCTCAGTTCTGCTGTTTCCAGCTTTGTCTAAAAATATGTTCAGCATTGGCTACAATGCAGAGCTGTGATAAGGATACAGATTTTAAGTTTATGAGGGCTGCTGGTGCACTGCACCCAGCATGCAGTAAGTGCATTCAGTGTCTGTCCCTTCTCCTCTGTTATCTTTTCCACAATTAGATTGACAATGCTGGGCTACTGCTGGTGATGTTTTCAGTCTACTCTGAAATTTGGCTCCTGCCTTCTCTGTGTAACACAGAAAGCAACTACCAATCTTCCCCTAAGACTTTTCTTTTTCCCAAAAATGAGGCAGAGCCTTCTTATGTTGTCCAGGCTAGCCTAAAACTTGCCAACCTCCTGCCTCACCTTATGGACTGCTGGGAGTACAGGTGTACACCTTGATGCCTATGTGATTGAGACTTAAAAAAAATTTTTTTTTAATTTTATTTATTTTTGTATGTGTATGAATGTACTGTCTGCATGCAGGTTTGTGCAACCGTGTCGTGCAATGCCGTGGAGGTCAGAAGAGGGTCTCGGATTCCCCTGGAACTGGAGTTCTCCTGGAATTGGAGTTACAGATGGTTCTTAGCCTCCATGTGGGTGCTGGGGATCGAACCTGGGTCCTCTACAAGAGCAGTCGGTGTTCTTAACCGCTAGGCTATCTCTCTAGCCCTGTGATTGATACTTTTAATGGAAGAAAAATTTCTTCAAGGTTGTGATAAGAATATGGCAGAACAGGGTCTGGAGAGAGGGCTCAGAGGTTAAAAGCACTAACTGCTCTTGCTGAGGACCTGGGTTTGGTTCCCAGCATCCACATGATGGCAGACAATGGTTCTCAACTCCAGTTCTGGGGATCCAGTGCCTTTTCTGACCTCTGTGGGCAGGCTTTGTACACATAGATGACCACAAAACATTCACACACATAAAATACATAAAATAGATGTATTAAGAGAATATGGAAGTCAAGCTGTCAAAAAGACTCTGTGGGTAAAGGACCTTGTCACCATGTCTGACAACCTTGAGTTCAATCCTTGGAACCCACACTGGTGGAAGGAGAGGACAGACTCCTACGAGTTGTCGTCCTCTGAGCTCCACATGTGCAGTGTGACATGTGTGCACACAGACAATAAATAAATATAACAATACTTTTGGCTGTGTGTAGTGGTGCAGGGCTTTAATCCCACCACTAGGGAGGGAAAGGCAGGCATATCTCTATGAGATCAAGGCCAGCCTGATCTAGGGAGTTGCAGGCTAGCCAGGCTACAGGGAGCCTGTCTTAAGCCCCTTATCTCAACCCCCCATTTTTTACAAGAATATAGAAGTCTGCAAGCAAAATTTTATCTTTGAATAAAATTTTATCTTTGAATATCTCTTTATGTATTTCTTCAGAACTTTTACATCTTCCCACTTTAAAAGTTATCCCAAAGCATTTATTGGGCTTTTTGGGAGAGGTCCATTAAATAGAATCAAAAGATGAGAATCCATCAAAATGAAAAGATTTAAATCTGCACTTATGTCCACTGAGCTTCAAAGTCTTTTCCTTATGATTTCCTCCTCTCTCCCCAAAGGTCAATAGTAAGCTGTTAAAACAATCAGGTTCAGGGAATGGATTCTTTATTTTAAATCAAAGGGAAAGGAAAACATGAAACTATCTGCAATTAAAAGGTCAATTGTTCTGAGCTTGGGTGCTTTCCCAGCTCTAATGAGGTTAAAGAAGTTAGGCTAGGAGTCTGAAGAAAATGAGACTCTCCTGTCAATGGCTCCCAAGGACAACTCAACTTCCTCCAGGCCAAAGAAAGAAGGAAGTGCAGTGAGACAACTTGTGAAGGTTATTGAGGGAAGCCATGCTCTTTTGTGTGTATGTGTGTGCATGTTTGTGCGTGTACCTGTGTGAATGCATGGAGAGGCCAGAAGACGACCGTGCGTGTCATTCACCAGGATCTGTCCACCTTGTTTTAGAAGATTGAGTCTTCCATTGGTCTGGAATTTACCCAGTAGGCTAGAATGACCGGCCACTGAGCCCCAGGAATCCACTTGTCTCTGCCTCCCCTGCACTGGGATTCAAGTACATGACAGCACGCCCAGGCTATTTAAAATGTGTGTTCTAGGGATCAAACGCAAGTCCTTGTGCTTTCAAGCTTTGCACTTCAGCCTATCTTTTTAAGTGTAATTTATACATAGAGAGAGTGTTTTGTTTACCTATCTTTAAGTGCACCATGTGCATGTACTGCCTGTGGGGGCCACAAGAGGGTGTCGAATCCCGTGGAACTGGAGTTATGGAAGGCCGGTATATGCTCTGGAATGGAGTCTGGGTCCTCTGTAAGAGCAGCCAGTGTTCTGAACCCTGAGCCATCTCTCCAGCCCCTATCTTTCATTTTTTAGAACATGTCATTGCTGTGTTGGCCAGTCTGATCTTGGACTTGTGATCCTCCTGACACGACTTCCCTTGTGCTGGGATTTCAAGTGTGTTTCACATGCTTGCACTATTTATTATTCTAATTCAACTTTTTAAAAAAATACTTTTCTGTTTTTTAAATTTTTATTTATTTTTGTATGTGTATGAATGTACTGTCTGCATGTAGGTCTGTGCACCCATGTCGTGCAATTCCGCGGAGGTCAGAAGAGGGTCTCAGATTCCCCTAGAACTGGAGTTCTCCTGAAATTGGAGTTACAGATGGTTCTTAGCCACCAAGTGGGTGCTGGGGATTCAACCTGGATCCTCTGCAAGAGCAGTCGGTGTTCTTAACCACTAGGCCATCTCTCCAGCCCCTCTAATTCAACTTTTTAAAAAAACATTTTTATTCAATTTTTGCAATTTTCTTTTCTTTTTGGTTTGTTTTGTTTTTATTTTTATTTTTTTCAAAGCTAATTTTATTGAAGCTTTGTGCATTTCACAACACTTCCCAATCAAATCTAGACTCATTTCCCCCTTCCTTGCCCCCCACCACATCAGAGCTCATGCCTTCTGCCATACATGTTTTACATCTTTTTCTTAGTCTTTTTAAAATTTTTGATGCAGAAGTTTGCAATTTTCATACAATATAATTTGATGCTATTTAGATCCTTCCCCCATCCTCGCTTGCCCTTATTGCCCCTACCCAATTTAATGTACACTAATATATATTATATAATATAAATTACTGTATTTTATATTTAATATACATGTATTCTAATATAAGTAATATCATATGTAATATATACATGCATATGAGTACCTACATAATAATTTATACTACATATTATATATGGGATAATATATAATACATAAAAATAATATGATAATATAATATCCCTCAAATCAAATAATATATAATCCACCAAAATGAAAAGATTTAAATGTGTACTTAAGTCCACCGAGCTTCAAAATCTTTTCCTCATGATTTCTTCATCTCTCCCCAAAGGTCAGTAGGGAGCTGTTAAAACAAAATCAGGTTCAGGGAATGGACTCTTCATTTTAATTCAAGGGGAAAGGAAATAAGAAATCATGTGAAATGAAGAGGCCAGGACAACTATATATATATATATGATATGTATATATGATATATGTGATATATGCATATGTATATACCATATATACATATATGTACACATATACATATACATGAAATATGTGATACATGTGATATATGCACATGTATATATCATACATACATATATGTACATATATACATATATGATATATATGATACATGTGATATATGCATATGTATATATCATGCATACATATATGTACATATATACACATATATGATATATATGATACATGTGATATATGCATATGTATATGTCATATATACATATATGTACATATATACATATATATGATGTATATGATATGTGTGATATATGCATATGTATATATCATATATACATATATGTACATTTATACATGTATATGTACATATATACATATATATCTATATATGTATATATGTACATATATGTATATATATCTATATATCTATATATATATATGTACATATATATGTACATATATACATATATATAGATATATATATATCATATATATCATATATATGATATATGTATATAAAGATCAATGAGTAACATCCTTGAAGGAGACGGTCTTTCCCACTCCTAGCAGCAGCCATCAGTTGCCACCATTTTCTTTGGTGGAGTCAGGGTTTCTTACCCACTTCCCCTTGTCCATGCTGGGATTCTGTCTGGTTTGAGCTGGTTGTGCATGCTGTCACCACTGTTGTGAATTCATGAGTAATTCTCAGTTGCCTGGAAAACTGTTTCCTTGTGATCATCCACCTCAGGCTCCTACAGACTTTCTGCCCCCCTTTTCTGCAATGATCCCTGTGCTTTGGGAGGCAGAAATTTGATAAAAGTGTCCTATTCAGGGGTAAGCATTCTGCAGCCTCTTGCTCTCTGTACATCGGCCAGTTGTGGGTTTCTTCGTTAATCATCATCTGCTGCATAAAGCAACTTCTCTGGCAAGAGTTGAGAGAAGTATTAATCTACCAGTGTAGCAATGAGTCATCAGGAGCCAGTTTAATAAAAAACAACCTGATGCCCATCAACTGATGAATGGATAATGAAGGTGTGGTACATGTACACACTAGAATATTATTCAGCTCTTAAAAATGAAATTTGTAAATTCACAGGTAAATGGATAGAACTGAAGCAATCATCCTGAGTGAGGTAATCCAGACCCAGAAAGACAGCATTGCATGTCTCTCTCCTAGCTGGATGGTAGCTTCCAAATCCTAGATATGTATGTTTCAATTTGAAAACCCACAGAGATCAAGAAACAAGTAATTGGCCTTTGATGTGTGTGTGAGGCTTTCTGTGAAGAATGGTAGAAGACATCGATATGAAAAGACAAAGGGGATCAATAGAATAAGAAGGATTAAGTGGGGTGGGGTCTGAGAGGGCAGGTGAGAGGAGAGTATGGGGAGGGTTAAGTAACACTATAACCTTTAGAAAAATCCATATAGCAACATACCAATATAAAAGCTTCTTGGGCTGGAGAGATGGCCAAGCGGTTAAGAGCACCAACTACTCTTGCAGAGGACCCAGATTCGATCCCCAGCACCCACATGGTGGCTGAGAACCGTCTGTAACTCCAATTCCAGGAGAACTCCAGTTCCAGGGGACTCCGACGCCCTCTTCTGACCTCCACGGTATTGCATGACATGGGTGCACAGACCTACATGCAGACAATACATTCATACACATAAATAAATAAATTAAAATAAAAACTTTTAAAAATCTTCTTAAAGTATATACATATACATGATAAAAAGAGATTTAAAAATTTACCCTGTAACAAGGGGGCACTGTTCCTTCTAGACATCATAAGCTAATGAAAAAAATAAACCCTCAGTTCCAGGAAGGGACTGGTCTCATGGACCCTTACACGACACTGGCCATTGGCCAGCTCTTGGTTACCCACCAGAACTGGATGGTAAGATCCTGTTACTGAAGACACAGCACACATGAGCTGTAGGAAAAAACAAAAAATAAAAGAGAAATCAAGTTGCTGCTGATTTCAGAGCCTCATCTCTACTAGCTAGTGCTCATATTGCTGGAAGGTGCTATGCATGATACTGGAAGGAAAAAATAATCACGAGCCCTACCCAGCTGTGAATCCTGTGAACAACCATTGGCCTTGCTAGTGTAATAGTGGCGCTAATATTATAGGAGTAACCAACCACCCTATAATTGTATTTAAAGCCTACTTCCCAAGATGCAGCCCATACCTGACATTGGTATCAGGCTTAGGAACTTGACAAGGAGCTGTAATACTGGTTTTCTGCTAAATAGTTGTATTAAACTGCTGCATTCTTAACTCCTGGCATTTTCTTCCCTTGCCAACAGTTGCACAAACATTTGTCAAACTCATCCTCGTAGAAAATATGTCCTAGGACAGGATTGATGAAGCCCACAAGTCCAAAGACAAGGAAGTATGGGCATCCCATCATATTACATCTTCTTCTTGGAAATTTACATTTCTATTGATTCCAAACTCTTTGCTGCTTAATCAGCATTGCTCCAAATGACTTGAATTGTAGACTCTTGCTTTGTTTTAAGAGACATGGTCCATGGAATACAATATGGAAATTGTCAGAATGCAGATATTGTCAGTGACTAGAATGGAAAACTAAAAGTGTTTTTTCCCATTAATGTCACTTTTATGTTTGGTTTTCCAGAGTCTTTCCAGAACCCATTCAATTAAAATTATGAACTAGTGCAATTTAGACTCAATTATATTATCTTTGTGACTTAAAGCCTATCATCAGTTCCATATAAAACCTATTATTTTACTCTTTTTGTTCTTTTTGATTAAACTTAATATCCAAATTCAATTATGTAAATAGGGCAAGGTGGCATTTGCAATATCGTATCTCTTAGGCACATCTTATCAGCTTAGATTCCATTCCTACCTCACGTGTTTAAACTCATTGCAGTGGACACACGTTTCTTCTAAGGCATAATTCTGGGTTCCCACTTCTCATATTGACAATCCCATTGTTGACTTCCTTATATTATATTAAAAGGATCATGGCTTTACTGCTAGCTTGCTCTATGTTTAAGGTCAAGTTCTAAGCCTAGCCACTTCAACTCTCTGTCTCCATCCCACCTTTTTAAATTTTTTAAAATTTTATGTGTATGAATACATTGACTATGTAGGTAGGTGCACCTGTGTCATGCCATGCTTATGGAAGTTAGAAGAGGACATTGAATCTCCTGAAACTGGAGTTACAGATGGTTGTTAGCTGTCATGTGGATGCTGGGAATTGAACCCAGTGCTGTTAACCACTGAGCTATTTTTCCAGCTCCTAGATCCCATATTTGAAGTTTGAATACTCAAATTTACCTTCCAGAAATGGAAGTGTTTGCTGGGATTTTCTATCTATCATCTATAATCTATGTATTATTATCTTCTATCTATTTTCATCATCTACCTATCAGTGATCTTCATTTAAATACCTTTATCTATTGTCTATGGATCTATCTATGTAACTATCTTCTATCAATCATCTTCTATATATGCTCTATCTACCATCTAACTATCGTGTAATTTATCTATCTACATATCTATAATCTACCTATTCATTCTCTATCAATTTGACATTCTCATGGCCCAATCACTGTATCATAAATGTAAGTTTACTCCTCCTGCAGGTGGAGTTGACGACTTCTCGATATCTGCGCCTGTCGTTTCAATGACCTAATGCGTGATAATGGAAACTTGCTTTGTCTATAAATGGCCATTGTTGTTTCCATACTGATATGAATAACTGAAAAATAAAGCAGCTAAAATCTGTTTCCTGTCTTTGATAATTGTCATGACTCTGTGGCCATCACTTGCAAAAGGTTTCTTGGTGCTGAGTTGTCAGGTGAATATTGAACACTGTGCTTCTGTTCTGCGGGTTGCCTGACGATTTCACCAGCAGCTATTGCTTTTCTCCAGCTCATGTGTAAAAAATGCAACTGATGAAGATTTGTTTTGGTTTTCT
>VZQC01000400.1:747810-805005 GCA_009823505.1 Rhizomys pruinosus
CACAATAAGGATAACTGTAATGTGAGTGCTCATTTTTATTTTTAAAAGTTTTCTTTGTTCATTGATTTTTATTTTATGTGTCTTAGTATTTTGCCTGCATATATGTAAATGCACTATGTGCATGCAATGCCAACAAAGACCAGAAGAGGGCATCAGATCCCTTGGAATCAGAGTTAGGGACCATCGTTAGCTACTGTGTGTGTGCTGGGAGCCAAATCTGTCCTCTGCAAGAGCAGCCAGTGCTCTAAACCACTGAGCAATCTCTTCAGTCCCATATGGGCTTATTTTTAATCAACATACAGTGATTGCTTATATTTATGAGGCAAATAATCATATTTCAATACCTGCATATAATGTATAATGATTAGATCAAAGTAATTATTATACTTATCAACTCATACATTTATCTTTTATTTGTATTAGGAACATTAAAAAAATCCCTTTAGCTGACTTTTTTGAAATACTTGGCACAGGCACTGGGGAGAAGGCTTACTTAATAAATTGCCAGCCGCACAAGCCTGAGGACCTGAGTTTGGATCCTCAGAACTCATCTAAAAGCCCAGCATGACACCCCAGCCCCGGGGTGGGGAAAGAGGAGACAGGCAGATCCCTGAAGCTCATTGGCCAGCCTCTGGCTTCTATATAGCATGCAGTTTACATGCACACATACGTCCACACTAACAAGTACATACAAACATACACACACACACACACACACCATCTCACAAAGATAATTCTTGAACATTCTATAGTTACAAAGAAACAAAAAGGCGTCTAAGAAAACCAGAGAAAATAAGAAATTGGGGGCATCAAATATCATTTCCATTATTAATGATAGTGATAAAGATGAAGAGCAGTTGAAAACTGGTTGGATTTATGGAAGGTCATACTTGTGGTGATGAATAAAAACCTAAAAGTGGCCTAAAATTTTCAAAAAGGAAAGTATACAAAAACGTGGGTGTGGGTGTATATTTAATTTTTTAAGGATTTTGACAAGTAGCAAAACATGCACGAAAATGGTTATTTTCTATATTCTGGTGAGATTTAAGAATATGAATGTTTGGGGCTGGAGAGATGGCCTACCGGTTAAGAGCACCGACTGCTCTTGCAGAGGACCTGGGTTCGATTCCCAGCACCCACATGGCAGCTGAGAACCATCTTTAACTCCAGTTCCAGGGGAATCCGACGCCCTCTTCTGACCTCCACAGTATTGCATGACACGGGTGCACAAACCTACATGCAGACAGTACATTCATAAACATAAGTAAATAAATAAAAAATTTTAAAAAGAATATGAATGTTTTATCTCTATAAACAAGGAGAAATGAACAACACTTGTCAGTAAAGCAAAGAAGAATGAAAACAGTAATGTTGACAGTCCAGTCAGGAAAGACTAATTGGTATTAATTGCTTCATATGCTCACCAAGTAGAATGGCCCAGTAGGTAATTAACACTGTAGACACAACAGTCTGTGTTTAAAAAGAAAGCCCAATGGTGTATTATAAAATTATAAATTGGCTAAACAGCCTTAAAATGACAACTAACTACAAATTTGCTTCTATCTCAGATAAGAAACTTATACCTCACTGTACAAATTTTTAGATTTTAAATTATAATAAAATGTTAATAAGAAGAATAGTTTCAGGTGTGCCCAAACTTGTTTGTTTTATTCTGTTTTTCAGACAGGGTCTCCCTGTAGCACCCCACCCCCAGCTGGTCTGGAACTTGCTATGTAAACCAGGCTGACCTTGAACTTACAGAGATCCACCTGCCTCTGCCTCCCGAGTGCTGGGAATAAAGGGATGTACTACCATCCCCTGCATGTGTCCCGCCTTTTGATCTTATGAAACTATATTGTACCCTATGAAGTTCATGCCTGAAAACCTTGCAGTTGAGTTGCAAAAATGGAAAAGTCTCATCATGTTTTACAAAGGTTTACAATTTTTTGTTGGGCTTCATTCATAGCTATTCTTGATCACATGATTGAAGGTGGCCCAAGGGCAGCAGCTGTTGAGGTCTTAACCTGATAATTTGTTACTGACATATTAGTTCTTTGTCCACTTGGCTCTTTCTTAGTGCGTGTTGCATATGTGTATACATGTGGTGTTTGTATGTGTTTGTGTGGATGTTTGCATTCACATACATGCATATCTGTGTGCATGTGTGTGAACATATGCACATGGCAGCCAGGTGTCTTCCTTGATCACTCTCTACCTTATGTTTTTGAGACAGGGTATCTCATCAAGCCTGAGTTCCTCAAGTCAGCTAGGCTTCCAGGCCTCCTCCTGCCCACATCCCTGAAGCTGGGGCTGCAGTTTCAGACAGTTCCCATCGCAGCAGGTTGTCAGCTGGGAAGCGGGGATCTGAACTCGGCTCTCATGCTTGTTTTCCAGGCACTTTCCCAACTGACTTATTTCTGATTTTTGAAAGGATTAATTACAATATTTTAAAGCCCATGTCTTACAATTTAAATACTCAAATCTCTGGTAGTCAGAGTCTCATTTTAAAATGTCTGATTATTCTTAGTTCTTTCTATATGTGTGTGCATATATATATATGTGTATATATATATATATATATATATTTGAAGGGGTAGGATGAGTTGTATGTATTGGAATAAAACTTCTGTAGAATGAAATGAATAAACCTTAAGTGCTTAATGAGTTTTGACATATTGAACCATGAAACCAATGCACCAGTAGCATATGGACTGCTTCTGTCACTCTAGAAAGCTCCCTTATGTCTCTGTCCAGTCCATCCCATCCCAGTAGGAAACTGCCATTCTCATTTTTTTCAGCACATATTAGTTTCGCCTGCTTTTGACATTTACACACTAGAATCACACAGTTGATACTCTCGTGTCTGGTTTTTCATTTTGCGTTATGTGCTTGAAATTAATCTATATTGCTGCAGTTCAGTTTATTCTTTGGACTCATATAATGTATAATGTATTTCAGTATATGAATGCAATGGAATTTGCTCTTCTGTTCTCCTGTTGATGGACATTAACTTCGGCTTGCATTTTGAGATATTGTGAATAAAGTGCTGTGTGTAGGAAGCTTCGTCTTTAAGGAGCAGGTAAACACAGCCCTGCTAAGGGAAGGGGAGCACAGTTCCCACCAGCGGCCACTGGAGGGAACTGGCCTCTCGGCGCAGAGACCAACCGGCTACTTTCGTAGCCCCACCTGAGAGGTCCCTCCAACTCAGGCCCTTAGCCCGGGACAGTGGAACGTTTCCCACTCTTGGCCGTGATTTCCCACCTGCCCGGAGACTGCTGGCCCCTGGACAGGAATTTTAGGCTGATGGCTGATGGCCTATCTTCAGCCTATGTCCATTCACGACTCACTTCACCACACCAGCTATACAGGTTGGTGGTCCAGGAACCTCTTTTCAACCCACTGGCCACCAGAATGAATTGCAGGCCTGCTTTGGCCTGTATGCGTGCAAAAAATAATGACAGCCGGGAATTCTATAATGATGGTAATGGAGAATTCGAATTCATTGCCTGCTACAGCCTGCTTTTGTAAGCAAACTGCCGTCAGCTCCCAGAGCCAGTCACAGGCCCACAATTCCGAACCATTGCACACTGTTGCCCCACCCAGCGCCATGCACCTGGGCCACGTTGTCTGCTCCTTCTTGGGGCAGGGTCAGAGAAATCCCCTGGCTCCCATCCACCTGGTGCCCTGAGGGGTGCTAGCTGAGAACTAGCCCCCAATTCAAACTGGATCTTCCTTACAGCCGTGGATGTTATTGAATTTAACAAGTCATTACACTTTTTGTTCTCTTAATTTTAAGTAACATAACAAAACTTTAAATAGTATATGGTTTTAGATGAATGGTTTATTTTTATTTTTTATTTATTTTTATTTTATGTGTATTTGTATTTTGTCTACATGTGTGTGTACCCATATCATGCAGACCTCAGAGAGGTCAGAAGACGTTGTCAGATTCCCTAGACCTGGAGTTATGGGTGCTTGTTAGCCACTGTGTTGGTGCTAGGAACTGAATCCAGGTCTTCTGCAAGAACAGCCAGTGCTCTTAACTACTGAGCCACTTCTACAGCCCCTCAAAATGTTTTTCTTTATCTTGACACTTAGGGTTGGAGCTGCTGGCTTACAGTGTAGTGTGGGTTTAACGCTATAAGCAACATCAACTAGTTGCCCAAAGTAGTTATTATATATATATATATATATATATATATATATATATGTGTGTGTATACATATATATACAAAGTGGTTATAATATATATGTATGTGTGTGTATATGTGATTTTATATTATATTATATTTATATGTGTACATTTACATTGTATTACATTTGTTTGTGTTTGTATATGTGTACATGTGTGGAGGTCAGAGAATGGCTTGTGGGAGTTGGTTCTGTCCTTCAGCCACGTGGCTCCTGGGGATCAAACTTAGGTCTTCAGGCTTGGCCAGCAAGCACCTTACCTGCTGAGCCATCTTGATAGCAGGTGCATATGTTTCAATATTGTCAACAGGCCAGATCAATATTTTAGGACAATGGGAATGACAGTACAAGTTAGAGAAACTCATGGTGATGGTGAAGGTTGTGCTATTTTGCTGGTTTGAAGGATAGCCACGGCTGTTATTTCTGGGCATGTCTGTGACAATGTTTCTGGATGGGGTTAACATCTGCATTTGTATACCAGTAAAGAAAATGTCCTTCCATATGTGGGCAGGTGGCACCTGGTCCCTTGAGGGCCTACACAGAGAACATAAGGGCAAGTAAAGGGAAGTTTATCTTCCTTTTGAGCTAGAAGTTCTGTCTTCTGTGTGTTAAACATTAGTGAGCCTGGCTCTTGGGCTTTTGGACCTGTTCTTGGCCCTTTGAGCTTTTATTGGAGCTATGCCGTTGGACTTCCTCAATCTGCAGGTGACTGCGTAGTTTCCAAGCCTCAATTATGGGATGAACCAATCCTACACAAAGTCATACAAATGTATATACTCTCTATCCAATTCATGTCCTATACTAAACAAGAAATCTGAACAGTGACTCATATAATAACTTTGGAAAGGCCACCTATCCTGAAAAGTGAGGCACGGATGTGAGAGTCCTGTAATTCAACAGCTGAGACAACAATTAAAACGTAGGTAAGGGCTGGAGAGGTGGTTCAGTCTGCATAAGCATGAGACAGGAGGATCCCTGGGGCTTGTTGACCAGTTAATCAGAGAGCTCCAGGTTTAGTGAGAGACCTTGTCTCAAAAAAGTAATGAGGAGAACAACTGAAGAAGATGCTGGGATGGCCTTCACAAGTATGTGTGCATGCACACATGATTTCACACGCACACACACACACTTGCACAACATACTTAATTTAATGATCAGAGACTTTCCTCCAGGCTATGTCCTAAGTTCTGGTCACAAGTTCAGCAGGTGTTTTTTGCCTCCTAAATATTAAGATGGCATTATTGAAAAGACTCAGGAAAAAGTGTTAGTGATAATGTGTTGAAGAGAAAACCCTTTATACATTGCTGAATGGAATGTTAAGTTGACATAACCATGCTGGAAAACAGTATGAAAATTCCTTAACTTAAATACAGCTACCATATGATGCAGCAGTTCTGCTTCTGGGCATATATCTGAAAGAAATGACCTAAGTATCCTGAAGAGAAAGCTGCTCTCTCTGTTCATTGCACTATTCACTACAGTCAAGATAGGGAAACAGGCTTAGACAGCCGGCGCAGCCATTGAAGGCTCATGCTCACAACCAAAAAGACAAGGTAGGGAAATAAACCAGCTGTCAAGTGATTAGATAAAGGAATGTGGGGTGCATGGGTGTGTATGTAAGCAGGTGCATATGTGTATGCATGCATGCAGATGTGTGTATGTGAGCACATGTATACACATATAGATGCACACGTGTATGTCTGTCTGTGCATATATGCATTGTGTATGTATGTAGGTGTATGTGTGCATTCATGTATTTATATTTGTGTATGTGTGTGTATATGTGCCTGTGTATGAGAGAAACTAATGAAAAAAACATTATCCCTATTTATTACAATTAAATTCCAATTATCTGTAAGTGAGCTTTTGTGATAACATGGTTGAACTTAGGAGGCTTCATGCTAAGGAAAATAAGCCAGATACAAAAGAAAAATACCAATTAGTATCAGTTACATGTAAAAACAAAACAAAAAAACCCAGAACCAGAGAATAAAATGGAAGCTGGAAGGAGAGAAAGATGCAGTGGAGGAAGTTGGAGAGGTGTTACATCATAAGAGTAGCTCTGAGGACCTGGTGTGACACAGTGAACACAGTTGATAGTTCTGTATTTGAAACTGGAAAGTTGGGTTGGAGAGATGGCTCAGTGATTAAGAGCACCGGCTGCTCTTGCAGAGGACTCTGGTTTGGGTACCAACACCTTCATAAAGGCTACTAACTGTCCATAGCTACTGATCCACGGGATTGAACGCCTTCTTCTGACCTATGCACAGTACAGGTGCACTGGAGAATACACTCATACACATAAAATAAGAATTAAATAAAAAAAATGATCACAAAGATCAAATGTCAACAACATCATTAAAAACGAAAGCAGAAACACTTGAAAGTTGCTAAGAGAACACCTCTTAAATGTTCTCACCAAGAAAAAATGAAGTGACTCTGTGGGAAAATGGATATCATAACTTGATTATTAATCATTTTATGATGTACATGTCTATCAAATCAGTGCATATTTAAAAGTAAGTATGATTTCATTGTCAATTTCCCTCTGTGAAATTGAAAATAAATAAAATGTATACACATGTAAATACCTACATTAGTAAATTAAAAAATGATGTCTGGTTGAATTTCTGATGCCCTAAGAATCTGTGGAAATTGAAATCCCCCAAAGGGATGAGTATTTACTGCAAAGTTTCCTTCCATAACTTTAACATTTAGCATGGAGCCATTTTCTGGTGAAAGAATTTTAAATAGTTTTCTAAGCTTTTCTATGCTTTTGTTTATTTTGATTGTTGCTAAACACACTGAAAGCTTTCAAAAGAGTCAGTCACAATAAATTTGTAACTGTACTTCAAATCGTGTAAGGGAATTGAATTAATCAAATGTGATCAATACCTAAATGCTCAAGAAAAATAGGCTTTTAAAGTCTCTTTTATTAGATATATGAGCATAATGAATTGATCATTAAACAAAATACAAATAATAGCGAGCATTTTCCACAGATAAAAGCCCCACAGACATTAGAAGGAGAGCCTATTACAGCTTAAATTCTGGGATTTATTTGACTTTGTCTCACCAAGAAAGATAAAGCAGTTGAGCCAATAATAATTAGACATCTACTTCTAAGGAGTAGGTCTTAAGAGCTAATTAGTTAATGAGAATTATTCTCTCATTCTGATATGACAAGCTTGAGGTTAATGGACAAGCAGAGCTTTTGTGAACTTTCAATTGTTGGAATATTTTAAGCAACTTGGCCACAGCTCTGGAAGCTTTACTAAGTTTCTCTGTGGCTCCCCACCTAAAACTCAAACTATGAGGAGGAATTGTCTGTTCTCTCTGGCCAGGCATGGAAACTGTAGCTGGGGCAAGCAGTTTCACTTCTTCCGGCTTTGTTTCCCTCTTCTAATGAATTTAACTCATTTCCTTTCATAAAAGTCTGGAGTCTAGAAGACAAGCTTCTGTGTCCCGCGTGGCAGAGTTAAGGATAGTTAGGAAAGCTTCGTGCGGGTTCCCCTTCACTGTCATCTTGACTGCATTTTAGAATCACCTGGGAGACACCTCTAGGTGTTTCCAGAGAGGTTTAAGGGAGGAGGGAAAAACCCAGCTTGAATGTCAGTGGTACCATTCAGTACACTGGTATTCTAAACTGAATGAAAGGAAATACAGCCATCTGAGCACCAAACATTCAACTTCCTCATTGTAGACACAATGTGATGAGTTAACTACCTCACTCTGCTGCCATGGCCTCCTCGTCTTATGGTGGACTGTATTCCTCTGAACTGTGAGCCAAAATAAACCCTTCCTCCATTAAGTCTCTTCTGTCAGCTAGTATTATTGCAGTTGCTGTGTGACGCTATTCCTAGGGACAGGTGAACCACTGTCTTCTCACCCCAGATAGGGAACTGAGGACAGATCAAAGTAAGAAGACCACCCAAATCCAAATCCAATTTGGTGAACCAATGAGTTTATTGGGGTTACACTTGCAGAGTATGGGTGAGGGGTGACTTACAGAAGCAAAAATGACCCAAGGCAGCTAAATCACCAAAATCCCACCCCAGCATGGGGGACAGCTGGAAATCTGGAGTGTCCCGTGCTGCAGTCTCGCCGGCAAGAACTTCACGCGGACAACAGGATTCTTCTGCAGCAGTATTTATTGTGCACAGCTCTTTTAGGAGAAGGACCCCGAAACGGGGAAGAGGCACTGCTTATATAGCAGTCTAGAGGGTTCGTGTATGCTCTGGATAGGTGTACTGGCCCGATGCCTCATTTGCATGTCCAATGCATGGGCTCGTAGCGCAACAGGGGCCAATGCCTCATTAGAATATTAGGTGTGCGGGCTCAAAGTCATGCGCAGATTGCCCAATGCATAGGCAACGGCAGGAAACGGCTTGTAGTGACTCAGGAAGTTGGCGCCATCTTTAGGGCGCGGTGCGGCACACACTGTTTGTGTGGTAGGCTGCCAACAGTTCCCCCTTTTCTATAAATTGGCTGGGAGAATGCCTGTCTTAGGTTGCCACTGCAGAGGTCTTTCTTACCCGTCATGGGGAAAACAAACAGCTTTTGGTTTGCTCCCTGTCTTAGGTTGATAAGACTTGCAGAAGGTCTTACCCGTCATTGACTACTTCTCCAGCATACTAAGCCAAATGTTTGGGGAGGAGCCTGCTTCCAAAGCTGCAAGGGCTTGTGCAATGACTACTTTATCGCGCTGATGTTGGGCACGGAGCCTACACATAATCCAGAGCATAATTATAATCCCTCCACATAGAAATAGGCCAAACCCTGCCACCCCTGCCCATTCTTTGAAGCGTGAGATGGCAGTAGCAATCCAGGAAGCCAGTCCTTCAGCAAGGGAGGCGTCCACTCTAGTCGAGTTCACGGTGACAATAGCCATGCGAAGTTGGTTCATCAAGCTGTCAAATTCTCCAGTCCAATTACCTAAAAGATAACTGGACAATTGTTTAGACAAATTTGCTGCCCTTGTGAAGTTTTGATATTGGATGCTGGTCACACATAGACCGGAGTATTTCCATTCGCAGCCAAGTTGGGCCAGCTGCCACAGTACATCCACTTGTTCTTGGACTAAGTCTATCCTTTGATTTATTACCATAAGTCCACCTTTTAACTGGGCATTAATTGCGCGGAGGTCATGTAGAAGCCTCCATTTACCTGATCTCTTTTTTATAACGAAAACAGGGGTATTCCAGGGAGAATTGGAGGGCTCCAAGTGCTTAAGTTCCAGTTGTTCTTTTACCAACTGATGAGCTGCTGCAAGTTTTTCAGAGGATAAAGGCCATTGAGGAACCCATATCGCCTCCTCTGTGAGCCAAGGTATGGGTATTAAGCCCTCAACAGCCTCTAGGAAAAACCCAGACCATGTTTATCTAATTTTGGTTTGGTGGGCACAGGCTCAGTTATGCCTTGTTGGAATTTTCCCAGGCCTTTCCCAGGGACATATCCCATTTTTGTCATCATGTTTTGAGCTGGAGTAGAGTATTCATTTATAAGTTTTAGCCCTAATTGTTTCATGATATCCCTTCCCCAGAGATTAATGGGTAGGGGAAGGACGTAGGGGGTAAACTTTCCCTGTTGCCCTTCTGGTGCTTTCCATTCTAATTCCCTAGAGCTTATGGAGGGCGAGGATTCATACCCTAAACCTTGTAATGAGTGTGCAGAATGAGTCACGGGCCAGGCAGTTGGCCACCATTGTGCAGCTATTATACTTTTATCGGCTCCAGTATCTAGGAGACCCTCAAACCTTTTTCCTTCAATTAGTAATTGTAGTGTAGGTCGGGTGTCAAGGCTAGCTATTAAATAAGCCGAGTCAGTACCGGTCGAACCAAATCCACTATTCCCCCTATCCGCTGAATGAGATGGAAATAATTTGTGGCAACTGGGGAGAATGAGGAGCTGAGCAATACGGTCTCCAGGAGAAATTGAAAAGAGCCCCCTGGGGGATGAACACATTATTTTAAGCTCGCCTGTATAGTCCTGATCAATAACCCCGGGGTGGACTATGAGGCCTTTGAGAGTCATAGAGGAGCGACCTAATAGCAGGCCCACAGTGTTTTCTGGTAGTGGACCATGAAAGTCAGAGGGGACGGGGTGTATTCCCATCTGTGGGGTTAGAACTACTCTGGCGGTGGAACGGAGGTCCAGTCCTGCGGAGCCTGAGGTGGCTCTCCGTGGGTGTTCACAGGCGATTGTGTCCAATGAATGCGAGTGTGGGGGTCTCCATATGTTCGAGGGCCCTGAAGACGAGGGCCCCGCATCTCGTTTTTTGAATCCTCTAGAGGGCGCCCTTTGATATCTTTTACCGAGCGGCATTCATTTGCCCAGTGTTTTCCCTTTTTGCATCTAGGACAAAGCCCAGGTACTCTTATGTTACCCTGGGTAGTACACTCCTTTTTTATATGACCTGGCTTTCCACATTGGAAACAAACAGGCGACTTGATAGGTCTAGCTTGTCTCTGCCCTTGTAATATGGCTGCTGCCAGCCCAGCATTGGTGAGGGGTCCTCCTATCTCTCTGCATGCCCTCAACCATGATTGTAGGCCTTTTGTCTTACGGGGGATGATGGCCGCCCTGCATTCCTTAGTGCATTGTTCAAAAATGAGTTGCTCTATAAGGGGCATTGCCTGTTCCTGGTCCCCAAAAATCCTCCCCGCAGCTTCCAATAGTCTAGCAACGAAGTCAGAAAAGGGTTCACTCGGGCCTTGAATTATTTTTGTTAAATTGCCCGAGACTTCTCCCTTATTTGTTAATGTTTTCCAGGCTCGCAAAGCTGCAGTTGATATTTGGCTATAGACCGCAAGCGGGAAGCCGGTCTGATCAGCAGCATGTTCCCCCTGACCAGTAAGCATGTCGAATGTCCATCGGGCCGCCTCGCCTCCAGCTGTAGCGTTAGAGCGGGCTTGTGCCTGACAGGCATCATGCCAGAGCGCCTTCCATTCTAGATATTGCCCCATGGTGAGGAGGGAAGCCTTTGCTACATACTGCCAGTCTGTAGGTGTCATAGCAGTGTTGGCTAGTCGCTCTACTTGGGACATAGTGAAATTAGCATTAACTCCATAAGTGCGGACTGACTCCGCTAATTCTTTAACTTGCTTGTGCTCTACGGGCTGATGGCCGCGCTCACCGTCAGCGTTTTCTATAACTGGGAACATTTGCCTCATGGCATGTCGCACCTCCGGTGAACAGAAGGAGGTAGAGCATTTCCCAGGCGCATAAGGTGGAGGAGCTGAAGGCAGGGGAGTGGGAGAGCTATGGGACTCGTCTACTTTCAGTTTTAACCTGTCCCTACGCCGGGCGGGGTGAAAGTGTTCACTTTTGTACCGGGCTGCTTCCTCCTCTAGTTCCTCCTCCTCAGATGGTGATAGTTTCTCATTAGAATCTGAATCACTTAATGTCAGGGCTTGTAGGTCTCTAAATGGGTATAAGGTACCTTTATCAATGACCTCGCTAGCATCTTGTTTTTTAGAGGCTTTTTTCTTTGAATGCGCATCTAACCTTTCACTCCGTTCTGTTTCTGACATGCTTTCCTGAAGGTCTGCAAGGGCTTGTTGTCCTTCCCTAATTTTTTCTTTACAGTTTTGATCCTGAAGACAGGATTTAACTAATTTCCAAATAGGAATAGTCCCTGCTTTAAGCTTCCCGGTACGCTGTTCCCTGTCCAAGTCGCCTTTGAGTTTGTCCCAGCTAGAGAGAGTAAGCGATCCAGTGGATATAAACCAAGGAGCGCAACGATCTACTTCCTGAACAAAAGTATTAAGAGTTTTAGTAGAAACTTTTAATTGCCTTCCTTTCAGAACCGCCTGAAGAGCGGTAACCAAAGAATGTGTATTACCCATCCTGGAGGCGATGCAGCCTTTGTGTTCAAAAAACAATGTTACAAGGACAATTACAACAGCCAATAAAATGATTAGGCAAGCTTCCAATCCCTCTAGATCGTCAGAGAAAAGCATATCTCTCAGAACTGACCTTAAAATTAATACCTGAGCGCAGTTCTGAATCCACTTCGGAAGTCGAAGGGTCCTCTCGGCGCCAGCGATGTCAGGTTCCCGGGCCCGGGCTTTCGGCACCACTTGTCCCGCGCAGCAGTCTCGCCGGCAAGAACTTCACGCGGACAACAGGATTCTTCTGCAGCAGTATTTATTGTGCACAGCTCTTTTAGGAGAAGGACCCCGAAACGGGGAAGAGGCACTGCTTATATAGCAGTCTAGAGGGTTCGTGTATGCTCTGGATAGGTGTACTGGCCCGATGCCTCATTTGCATGTCCAATGCATGGGCTCGTAGCGCAACAGGGGCCAATGCCTCATTAGAATATTAGGTGTGCGGGCTCAAAGTCATGCGCAGATTGCCTAATGCATAGGCAACGGCAGGAAACGGCTTGTAGTGACTCAGGAAGTTGGCACCATCTTTAGGGCGTGGTGCGGCACACACTGTTTGTGTGGTAGGCTGCCAACACTGGAGTGCACTGCACAATCTGCAGACAGCTTGACAGGCTTGGATGTGACTTCCACGCAGCTGGGTTGGTAAATTGGTCTCTGCTTCTTTTAGAAGACAGTCCAGTCTAAGCCTCTTCTAGCTAGGCAGCTCCAATTGTCTGAGAGTGTCTCTTGGTAGTCCTCAGGGCTTATATATTCTAGAGATTGGGCATGGGATCCTGGATTGTTTTAGGGACTTCCTAAAGCTCTTGAGCTGAATTTAACCCACTTCCTGTAGGATGATCCATTTCACCTTCCATAGAACATCCCGTGTCTTAATAAGCTTCTCTGCAAGAGAGTATTGTCTTATCAGAGGAAATGCTACAGAACAATGAGAAGAGTAACTAGTAAGTCTTGCCTTTAACTTCCCTGGAGAACTTCAAACCCATCTGTTCCAAAATTCCCAGCCTATCAGGAAAACGTATTCCACAATTCATGGATTAACTAAGTAAAATCCAAGTGTACTAGAAGAAAACAGCTAAGTTCTAAAAACGATTCAGGACAAGCTTGTGGCTGGTTTTGTGTTTGGTCTGATCTAGTTCTGATGATGATTATCAAGCTCCCTTTAGAAAGCATGACTGAAGGGAAATTGTAACTAGGAAAGTATAAGCAAACATTTGTACTGTCCTTTTTAGGAAGTGGAGCATGCTCACCAGAGCAGGGTCAGTGCAGAGCTACTATCCACTCACCCCTAGTGAGGAACATCCTTTGGGCTTAAAGGTGTGGCAGGATCGTGTTCTTACAATTCATGTATTTTCACTTGTAGATGCTTCTAAATTTCTAAATGCCTCTGCTCTCTCTCTCTCTTTCCCCCATTGAAATCAGGAGCGATATTTGCTGTGAAGAAAGATAAGTACCGCCTGTAACAGAAACATCGCTGTTATCTTTAACCTTGAAGGGTTTGTAGAATCCATGGCTGGAACCACAGTCTGAAAGCCAAGTGGATTTTGACTTGTCAGAACTAAGCATTGAGATAAAAGGGACTTTTCTTCGGAGACTCCAAGAAGCAATACTTTGAAATAAGCCGAGTCTGGGTTTGCTGAACTCAGATCTTACATATCAGTACTGGGGGGGGGCAGGATATAGAAATTCTCCTTTTTGAAGAGAGATCTAAATTCTCGTCTTGTTGTGGGGGAGAACAACTGAAGAAGAAAAGGATAAAATCGGGTCACAGCCAATAATACTATGGGGTGTAGAAATCAGTGTCGCCATGAGATGGTAAGTGAGGATTTCTTTCTTTTTTTTTTTTTTTGCATGTGTATGAATGTATTGTCTGCATGCAGGTCTGTGCACCCGTGTCGTGCAATGCCACGGAGGTCAGAAGAGGGTCTCGGATTCCCCTGGAACTGGAGTTCTCCTGGAATTGGAGTTACAGACGGTTCTTAGCCGCCATGTGGGTGCTGGGGATCAAACCCGGGTCCTCTGCAAGAGCGTCGGTGCTCTTAACCGCTAAGCTATCTCTCCATCCCCAAGTGAGGATTTCTTCCAGGTACCACGCACATCACTTGTGGGCTCTGTAAGCTTCCCACACCTCTCTGTCTATATTAAAGGTCTTTGAACCATATGTTGCATGGTGTTTTCTGCCAGGGCCCTGAAAGGTATACAATCGGATAGAATCTGGGCTCAATTAGAGCTACTCAGCATCTCCAGAGAGGGGAGTGGCTGAGGTGAGGAAATGGCTGTTAGTACAGTGCTTGCCCTGCAAGGATGGAGACCTGACTTCTTCCCAGAAGTTACACTTGAACAGACAAAGCAGAACAGCAGCAGCAGCAACAGCAAAAGCCATGTGATGGGAACACACATTTTTTTTTCTTTTTTGAGACAGGGTCTCCATGTAGCCCCAGCTGGCCTGGAACTCACTCTGTAGACCAGGCTGGCTTTCAACTTACAGAGATCCACCTGCCTGCCCCTGCCTCCCGAGTGCTGGGATTAAAGGTGTGCACTACCACACCTAGCACTAAAGACTGTACTTAGCTGCCATGTGGGTGCTGGGAATCGAACCCTGGTCCTCTGCAAGAGCAGTCGGCGCTCCCAACCACTGAGACATCTCTCCAGCCCCAGGAGCACACATTTTTAATCCCAGTGCTAGGAAGGTGGAGACGGGATTGCTGGCTAGTGAGAGATATGCATGGGACTGTGTTTAAAAAGCAAGGAGGATGCCGGGCTTGGTGGGCATGCCTTTAATCCTAGCACTTGGGAGGCAGAGGCAGGCAGATCTTTGTGAGTTCAAGGCCAGCCTGGTCTACAGAGTGAGTTCCAGGATAGCTGGGGCTACAAGGAGACCCTGTCTTGAAAAGACCAAAATAAAATAAAATAATAAAAAGGAAGAAAATATTTATAAAAAAATAATAAAAATAAAAACCAGGGAAGATAGTCCCTAGGAATGACAACTGAGATTAACTTTCAGCTTCCATATGCATTCACACATGCATGTACCCATACACACACATGAACATGCACACAGAAGAAGGGCATGCCTGTCTAAGAGAAATGTAAAGCCACTTATTTAATTAATCAAAGTTGTATTAATCATGAGCTTTCAGAGGCTCATTACCTGGGTCAGTCATCACAGTGGGTGGCAGTCTTCTCCATTTTATGCACCAAAATGGTGGATAAGCACAATTGTTAATGACCCTGGCTAAGAATTTTGTGTGTGTTTATTTTTTAAGGTTTTGGAAGAATTTGTAACAATGCAGGCCATGTCCTCCCTCCCAAAGTTTGGAGAATTAGGCTGTTTCCTGGAGTTATGGGGAACTGAAAGAATCCAAGCAAATAAATATGAGGCCCCCTGTGTGCAGATCCTGAATCTGCCACATCAAGCCACACTGGAAATGGGCCCTCTTCAAACCAGTGGAAACACATCAGCCTTGTCCTTTGAAATCTCTCCATTCTTCTTAGAGGCACTAGGATTAACAAGATGCTTTAAAATATACCAAAGTCTCTGCCTCCCTGGCCTGAGTCTTCAGGCTCCTTGGGCAACCTCTGGTTTCCATACCAGCAGGAGTGCCTAGTGGAGAGTTTTGAATTTACCATGCACTTTCCTGCCTTAAGGCCTTCGAATATTTGATTTCCTCTTCCTAAAGGCCCTTCCCTTCCTTCCAGGCCTATCGCTGTCTATACTTTTCTGATCTTAGCTCAGGGGCCACCCCATGTCCTTGAAAGCCCTCCTCAAGCCCTCTGTCCATATTGTGATTTGAGCCCCACCTGGTATGCTATGCCTTTTCTTCATTGAGCCGCTTGGAATTTTGCACTTGCTTTTGTGATTATTTGATATACTTCTGTCTTTCTAGACCAGAATCTAAAGCATTTGACGCTTTCTCTGTGTTGATTCCTTCAGTAAAGGAGCCAGCTTTAGATACATGAGTTCCCTGGAGCCCTGGGGTAATGGAGGGAGACTGAATTAGAACAGCCTGTTTCATAGACGTGAAGAGCAAGGTATAGAGAAGCTAAGGTGAAATTGCCTAGAAGCATGGGATTATAATGGCTAATCTTGATTGTCAATTTAATGGGACTTAGAATCTCCATGGAAACAAGCCTCTGAGTACCTCCGTGAAGGATTTTCTAGATTGGGTTTATTGAGGTAGGAAGACTCATCATAAATACGGGTGCCACCATTCCATGGACTGAATACAAAGTGGGCTGAGCACCAGCAGCCCATTTCTGTGTTCCTGACGAGATGCTGTACGACCTGCTGCTTCGTGAACCTTCTGCCAGGACTACCTATTGTGATGGACTGTGCTCTCAATTTGTGAGACGAACAAACCTTCTCTTCCTTTAGTTGCTTTCGCCAGGCATTTTGTCATAGCCATGAAATGATAATGCAGAAACGATGTCTGTTTTGCCTGGCCTGGAATACTGCTGTGGGACTGAACTGTGTCCTCCATTGACATGTCAAATCTCTAGTCAACGTGACTCTACTTAGAGGTAGAACTTTAAGAGGTAATTAAGGTTAAATGAGATCATAGAGTAGGTCCTTAATCCAATAGCCTTGATGACATCATGAAATTTGCAGGTAAATGGATGGAACGAGAAGATATTATGTTAAGGGAAGTAACACAGTCCCAGAAAAACAAACAATGAATGGTATCCCTCATCTGTGGATGCTAGTGCCAATTACCTAGTTGTAAGGCAAACTGAGCAACATTAATGTTACATAAGGCACACGGTCCCTGATATTTCTTATGACAAACTAATTGGAGAAAAATAACATCACCAGCTGAGCATCTAACACCTTGTAAATACTCAATTGCCATGTACTGGGGGTTTGACCAAAAGGTATTTGTGGTGACTATTAGAGAATCAGTGTTGGGCATCAGGCTGTATATCAGGGGTCAGGGGCAGATGTAAGCATGGGAGTAAGTTGGGAGATGGTTTGGGAAGAAGAAGAATTCTAATCCAGAAGAGAAGCCGTTACTAAAATAAGAAGATATATTGTATTAGTTATGTCTCTGCTGCTGTGATAACATACTCCTACTTGGAGTATGTTAAGTCCAACTTGGAGGCGAAAAAGGTTTATTTTGGCTTACAGCTCTGGAGGGATAGAGGCCATCATGGTGGGGTAGGTGGAGCACGGAGACAGTCAGAGAGAGCATGGCCACTGGAGCAGGAAGCTGGCTGCTCACATTTCATCTACACATAGGAAACAGAGAAAAGAACAGGAAGTAGAGGGAGGCAGTAAACCCTCAAAGCCCACTCTCCAGAAAGGCTTCGCCTCCTAAAGGTTCCACAGGTTCCCCCAAACAGCTGAGCTCAGGGAGACAATCCTCATTCAAACCACTTCATGGATACAAGGCGTATTGCTGAGACTGAAGCTTTCAAGGCCCAGTTGTCTGCATGACAGCTGTTAGAACAGAGTCGCTAGTCATGACTGATAGGGTCACTGGGAAGTGGGCCTCAGATCAGTGCAGAGCCATATCTCCACGGACAAAGACACTGGGGAAAGGCAAGTTCAAGGTCACAGACAGTACTTATTTCTTCCCATTTATTTTAACGTTCCTTTAATATAGAACACTTCACTGAAAGGTATAATGGGAGTCTTGCAGCCCAAGGGTGTATATCACTGGGAAAGAGCTGTAGGAAGCCTTTATATTCATCTCGACTCAGGAGAAAAGAGGTGAGGTGAAGAGAATGCAATCATAATGGATTGATTATGCTGGGCCCCCGGAAGCTACTGCTAAATAACGAATGACTATGAGGCAGCCTTTCTCTGGGGTTGCCCCGGCACGTCCTGAAGGCTCCGTCTTTAGTTAAGCAATGAATTTCTCCTAGTGATGTGTGTTGTCAGCATGAAGGAGATGCAGCACGGGAGATGAAGCTCAGTACCAAGGGTGTCTGGTGATGTTAAAGGACTTGGAATCCTAGGACCCAGTCATTGCCCTTGCTTTTGACCTGTATCCTAATTACGGTTTGCATATCTCTGATCTCTGGTGCCCATATTTTGACAATGCAGATGATGGGGGCCTGAGAGATGGCTCAGTCTGTTAAAGTGCTTGCCTTGCACGTAGGATCTGAGTTTGATCTCAAAACCCAGGTTTGCAAGCTGGGTGTGGTTGTACATGCCCGTGATACCAGCTTTGAGAGAGAAGTTCTGGGCCTTGCTCCCCAGTTGGGCTAACCCAATTGGCAAGCTCCCCGGTGAGTGAGACCCTGTTTCAACAAACTAGGTAAATGGCTCTGATGAGGAAAATTAACTAAATGTGGAACTAATGGATTATGACCTCAGTATAACTGTCCATGTGATAGATGAGTAAGTACCAACAAATGAATTCGATAAGAAACCTACCTCCTCCTAATAATAAGCCCAATAATAACTATACTTATTGATACATGTATAACTAACAGTTAAGTATTTTGGAAACTTCTACTTGTACTCAAATCAAAATGCCACTCTGAGGTCAGTCTCAGGCTAAGACAGGACAGGGCATACAGCTGCAAACTACAATCTGTGATCCTAGGGACACATCTGCCTAGTCTACAATGTGGCATGTGTGTCAAAATGGATTGTACTGGGATCAGCAGTGTATCATGTTACTGGGAATGTCACAACCCTTGCCCACACTGGCCTGAAATACCTGTGCCTATAAAGATACTGACCATTTAAATTTCCTATAACAGCCCAAAGGGCATGTATACTTCTCCCATGCCGGTACTAACCAGGACCGACCCTGCTTAGCTTCCAAGATCAGAAGAGATTGGATGTGTTCAGGGTGGTATGGCCATAGACAGGGCATGTATACTTCTAAGTTAGATGTCTCAGAGCCACCAATATGATTATTGTCAAAGGATAACATGAAAAAATCCTATAAAAACCTGTATATGGGGCCTAGAGAGATAGCTCAGTTGTTAAGAGCACTGACTGCTCTTAAAGAAGATTTAGGTTCAGTTCCTACCACCCACATAGCAGCTAACAACTGTTCTTAACTCCAGTTCTAGGGGATTGGATGCCTTCTTCTGACCGCTGCAGGCATTGCACAACACAGGTACACTTCTTACACACATAGGCAATACATTCATACACATAAAATAAAAACAATAGATTAAATAAAACCCTTGTATGTATTTCTGGTTTATGCCTCAATTTCTCTAGAGTAGGAGCTCAGGCTGAGGTTCATGAATAATAAAGGATAAACTATTTCTGTTTTCTGAATATGGCTAAAGTCTATTCTCTATACTAGGTCAGTCTTGGGTTAATTCCTACAGCAGTTCTTAAGGACAAAATCTGAGATTGACACACACACAATAAAAAATATTTTTAAAACTTAAAAAATGCAGGTGATAGACTTCAGTTCCTCAGTTAAGTCTCTGAGATTCTTAACATTGTGGCTTCTCATTGGTGGAGAGGTAACAAAGGAGGAGGCTCTTTCTCAAGAGCTTACACCTAGGAGGATCTTAGTATGTGACAAGCCCCTAGGTCTATATGCAGACATGGTGGCTATCGTCAGCAAATTGGTTTAATGTGTAAATTCTGAGGTGCCTTTTAGCATTTTGGAAAAATTCAGCACTTCTTCTGGGAGGCTTTACTCCTCGCTGCTGCTCCTGTGTGGGAAGTTATGAACAGTAGCGGGTAAGCCGCCTGTCTTCCTGGACTCATTGGCTGATTAATCTGAGCCTGATCCCAGGGGGGAGAAGCCACCACAGAATCCCAGCTCCCTGCTGATTTACACTCAGCAGTGCAGTGAAGGAAGCATTACTCACCGCGGAGACCAAGCCTGAGAAACTCTCCAGATTGCCAGGAATGGAGACCACAGTTTTCTTTCTAAGAACACTCAATATCTCACAAAGCTTTAGCTTGGCTCCACTCTATGCATGAATGGAGAAAGGAATGGGTGTTGCCTGTTCATGGCTTGGAGAACTAGGACAGAGGCTTTGACCTTTCCTGGAGAAACATGAACAAACATCTATTTACCCCCAAAGGGGCACCAGGGACAGACCACATGATTCCATTAAGTCTAGTTGGTAGTCAATAAGTTGATCGAGGTTATTTACAGGAGTGTGACTCAGAGATAGCTGTACTGGAAAGTCTACCCCACCATGGGGGATAAGTTGCAAAAGCTGTGTCTATGGAGCTCAGTATCCAGCTTGCAGGTAGCTCTACTGAAGAGAATCAAGAGTTTGCTTTTCCTCAGAAATTGTTTACTATGTATATAACATTTTTTAATTTATTTTTTATGTGTATGAGTGTACTGTCTGCATGTAGGTTTGTGCACTTGTGTCATGCACTGCCTCGGAGGTCAGAAGAGGGTGTCTGATTCTCCTGGAACTGGAGTTAAAGACTGTTCTCAGCCGCCATGTGGGTGCTGGGGATTGAACCTGGGTCCTCTGCAAGAGCAGTCAGCACTCTTACCCGCTAGGCCATCTCTCCAGCCCCCGTATATAACTTTGACTTGAGGTTTGTGATATCTTGTAACTGAGCTTCCAGAGTCATTATATATATATATATATATATATATATATACTCATTATATATATATATATATATATATATATATATATATATATATATGTATATGTATATGTATATATATATATGAGTGTGTGTGTGTGTGTGTATCATATGCCACATGTGTTTAATGCCCAGGGAGGTCAGGGGAGGACAGAGGTTGCAAGCTTCTTGATGTGGGTGATGGAAACCTAACTCCTGTCCTGTGCAAGAGTAGCAAGTGTTCTTAGCCATCGAGCCCTATCTTTAGCTCCCATGGAAGCTTCTTTACTTCCTGACTCTCCTTAGTTTCCCTCCAGGAGGGAGTGTTTCAATACAGAGGAAACAGCTACACAACTTTGTCTAAGATCATAGAACCAGGCAGCCGTCCATTCTGTGTTCTTCAACACAATATGGATTTAACGTGAGCTTACCCCCCCACACACACACACACTTTTTAGTAGCTCTGCTTATGGAGGAGGCTGCTGATTGTATATGGAACAATTTCCTTGCTAAGTCAAGATCAGCTAGTAAAATCCTGCAAGGAGAGTCCTCTATAGGAATACCAGTTCTAGAACCCATCTTAGTTCAACAGCAACCAGCATAATAGCCAAGGTTTCCAAGCACTTAGTACATGGCAGGTATTCCTCTCCACGAATCCTTACATGAGTGTGGTGATTTGAATGAGGTGTCCCCATAGGTTTAGTTGGTGGCTCTGTTTGCAGAGCTTTGGGAGGGGTGGCCTTGGTGGAGGAAGCATGTCAGTGGGACAGGGGGTGGTGGCTTTGAGAGTTCAGAGCCATGTCCCATCTCCAGGCTGTCTGTCTCTGCTCTGTGCCTGCACAAAGATGTGAGCATTTAGCTTTCTGCTGCAGCTGCCTCCTGCCTTGCTTCTTCTGACATACTTATCCGTCTGGAACCACAAGCCCAATAACTTCTTTCTTTGTAGCTTGCCTTGGTCATGGTGTGTTATCACTGCAACAGAGAACTAACCAATACAGTGAGGTGGGCACTGGTATTGACATTTAGGGGCGAGGAAAAGGAGGCTGAAAGAGACCAAGCTCGTTGCCTCAAGTCATACAAATACAGAAGTATGGTGTTACCTTAGCGAAAATAGTCATATGCCCAAAACCTCCTTTCCTTCCTTGGTCCTGAGTTAGAGGTGACCAGACGCAGAATGTGGAGAATTTGAAAGGTGGGTGCAACAGCAGCTTCACTCTAAATGTTGTGGGGGGGGGACAAAAGGCTGCCAAGGGCCAGCAGGTGGAAGCTTTGCCTCGCAGCTCACTTCTCTATGCCCCGTTCTTCTTCCCAATGGCTGGCGCTTCCAACAAATGGCAGGGGCACACCCACTTGGAGCAAGGACATCACCCTGGCTGACTATCCCATGAACCCCCTGTGCTCTCGGCCTGCAGAAGGCTAGACTTCTGGGCCACCTTCTTCTCCTCTGGGCTCTGAGTAAACGAGCACTTCAGGAGCATTGAGGGATGACTTTCCTCTGTGCTCCAGCTCCTCATCCTCTTGGGACTACTCTCATCTCAACCCTTCACTCCATAACACTTAGAGGGCTGTCTTCTTTGATCAAAATATGGCTGATGCATACAGTCGGTAAAAGACAGTGGTAGCATGTGAACCCAGATCTGGTTGACTCCAGAGTCTATACTAAGAATGTGGTAGGAATACAATAGAACAAAGAAAAAGGAATAAAGTATGGTCTGTGCTGAGTGCATGCACGCAGCTCTGCCTGCCATGACCTTGTAGCGTAGAACACCCAGTCAGGACATATGTGTTACCATACATGGAAAATAAATTGAACAGAGAGAGGACAGAATGAAGAAACCAATGACAACAAATGTTCAATCTGAGTTGTGGGTGTTTGTGGCCGCCATTTTCCGAACTCTGCTGAAATATTTGTAACAAACATGAATTAAACAATTGAGACTGGAAATGTATTCAAACTGCAACATTGTCTTTCAGGTAACAATCCTATGTCCACGGGACTTGTCTATTTCTGTGTCCATGTATGTCTCACATGTTTGTGTGTGGTTTCCCATGCACTGTCCATTGGTAGTTTTTGTTTGTTTTTGAGACAGGGTCTCTCACTAGGACCTGAGGCTCCCCTGCAGAGACCTACATGCACCTCCATGTGAAGTAAACTCCGCTTGGATTGGGCTGTCAAGTCTCCCACAGCTGAGGAGTGGGTGGTCCCTGTCTGTTTCTCTCTGCTGAGCATCTAATCCTCCCACCTGTCTTTTTCTTTATGGCTTCACTCCCCAGAACGTGGGAGAGGAGAAAAGACACAGGCATGTTCTTGTGTGGCTGGGGGCTCTGTGTCCTCCAAGCCCCATAGACATCTAAAGCTTGCTGTCCTTCATGGTGGCCTCTTCTTTGAGAACTCTGTCTGGTGTCTGATGCGGCCCTGCGGTTCACTTGAATCTAGTTGCCATTTCCATTCCAGACTGTCCCTTGAGATTCCGACTTCAGCCTGGCACATTCAATGGGACAGTTCTACCCCCCCTCGTCTGCCCCACCCCATTGCACAGGTGCCAAACAGTATCTAAGACAGCCTCAGGGGTTTTCTTTCCAATGGGTGAAAGCTAGTGTGTCCTCATCCCTGTATTGAACAGGTTTCCCCGCCCTCTGATTGCTTTTTCTGGAAACCCTCATGTGCATTTTCTTGGCTGTTTCTACTTGGTCGTTCTTCTTGCTTTCCTCCTCTAGTTGATGTTTTTCCAATCCCTTCTCTGTTTTTGACTGTTTGCTTGCTTGCTTGCTTCCACAATGTATTTACTTACTTCCAGGTGCAGGGTGGGGGGCGGTAGCTGGTCCAGTAAGTGCTTGCCCTACAGAAGTGAGGACATAAGTTCAAATCTCCGGCACCCATGCAGAAAGCCAGATATGGTGGTATGTGCCTGTAAATCCAGAGTTGAGGCAAAAGGAGTAGAGATTGGCAGGTCCCTGGAGCTCACTGGCCAGGCAGTTGATGAGCTCTATGTTCAATGAGAGACATCTCAAAAAAATAATGTGAAAGGGCTGGAGAGCTGGATCAGTGGTTAAGAGCATGTGCTGCTCTTGCAGAGGAGGATCCAAGTTCAGTTCCCAGCACCCACATCAGGCAGCTCACAACTGCCTGTAACTCCAGCTGCAGAGGCTCTGACACCTCTTCAGGTCTCTGTGGGCATCCACACACACAAATAAAAATAAAAAGGTGAAGAATGATTGAGGAAGACATCTAATATCAACCTTTGGTCTCCATGTGAACCACCAGATACACGTGTGTGTGTATGCACATACACACACATTCATACACACACAGTTTTTATGTGTGTGTATTAATACAATATTTAATCCAGACAGAGACAAGTGGATGGAATGAGAAGTGGACAGTGTGGGGTCAGGGTTGTATTGTATTCTGTTACTTTTGGTCTTTTTTAAAATTTTTTTATTTATTATTTTTTTATGTGTGTGAGTGTACTGTCTGGATGTAGGTTTGTACACCCATGATGTGCACTGCCGCAGAGGTCAGAAGAGGGCCTCAGATTCTCCTGGAACTGGAGTTACAGACAGTTCTTAGCCACCATGTGGGTGCTGGGAATTGAACCTGGGTCCTCTGCAAGACAGATGTGCTCTTAACCACTGAGCCACCTCTCCAGCTCGTGCTTTTGGTCTTATACTGTACCAAAATGTTGTATTGAACCTGCTCTATTGTACTATGTTGTACTATACTGTACTGCATTGTGTTACACTGAAATGTAGTGTACTGTACCGTGTTCTACTATACCTTTCTTTACTATACCCTGTTGTACTATATGTCATATTGTACCATGTGGCTCTTTGCTCTACTGTACTGTATTGTACTGTACTGTGTTATACTGTATTGTGTTGTCCTATACCATGTTGTAATGTAATGAACCATGTTAAACTGTACTGTGTTGTTCAGTACCTATTGTACTGTACTGTACCATGCTGCATTGTATAATACCACATTGTATTGTACTATACCATAGTGTACTATATTGTATCATGTTGTACTGTACAGTTATACTGTACCATGTTGTTCTGTGTTGTATCATGCTATACCATACCATGTTTTACTATTATGTACTGTGCTGTGCTAAACTGTACTGTACCTCATTGTACTCTGCTGTGTTCTAGTGTACTCTGTCATACTGTACCATGTAGTAATGTATTATATTATACTACACTGTTGCACTGTGCCATGTTTTAATGTCTTATGTTTTAATGTACTATGTTCTACTGTATTATTCTGTATTGAACTGTACTATACTCTACCATGTTGTATTATACTATGTTGAACCATAACATGATACACTATACTATATACCATGTTGTGCTGTACTATGTTTTACTGTACTGTACCACATTACACTATACTGTGTTATATTGTACCAAGTTTGGTTGTACCACATCATATTGTGCTGTACTACATTGTACTATACTGTTTTACTGTAATGCACCATGCTTTATTGAGTTGTATTGTACAGTGTTATATTGTGCTGTGTTGCACCATGCCAGGTTTTAATGCATTGTGTTTAAGTTTACCATGTTCTGCTGTACTGTTCCATTTTGTACGGTACTGAGTTATGGTATACTGTACTGAGTTGTACTGTATTGTGTTATACTGTACTATATTGTATGTACCATGTTTGCTAAACTATATCATGTTATACTGTTCTGTGGTCCACTGTAATGTTTCATATTGTACTGTGTTTTACTGTACTGAGTTATACTATATCATGTTGTATTACACTATATTACGTAGTACTGCAGAGCTGTGCTGTACTGAGTTTAGTATACCATGTTATACTATAATGTATCACATTGTATGGTCCTAACTGTGTGGTACTCTAGCATGTTGCAGTGTAACTTGTGCTATAATGTACTGTGTTGTACTGTACCATGTTGTACTGTACAGTGTTGTACTGTAATATGATGCACTTTAATGTACCATGTTGTGCTGTAGTATATCAAGGTATACTGTACTGAGTTTCACTGTACCATATCATACTGTACTGTATGGTGTTGTATTGTTCTATGTTGTACTGTACCTTGTTTTACTATGCAGAATTGTGCTATACTAAACATAGTAATGGTGTTGTGTAACAATTTCCTTGGAGATAAAATCTTCCATCTTGGAGGAAGCCTGGTTAAACTCAAGGTGCTTTGAGGGGAGGTGAAACATTCCTTTCTGTAGGGAAGATCACCAAGTTCAGGAAGTAAAAAAACCCAGTAGCTTCAGGAAGTTCCTGAAATTGACCAAGTTTAATAGCTCCTCCCTCTCCTAAACTTATATAATCCTTAAGGACAGCTGAGAGATGCTTTCAGACCAGGTGAGCTATCTGGAAGAAGCAGAGACCTGCTGAGCTTCCTGAAAGAGGCTCAGAACAGCCCAGCTACCTGAACAGAACACTCTCCAACATGTGGATCTGCCTGTGCTTTGTGCAGTGCACTCCGGGCTTCCTGATTTCGTGAGCTGTCATTCACGCTGGGGTGGGATTTGGTGATGCAGCTGTTTTTGAGTAATTTCTGCTCCTATAAGTAGTCCCTCTCCCATATTCTAAGTAACCCCATACAACTCATTGGCTCACAAATTTGGACTTTGGTGGTATCCTTACTTTGCTTTGTTATTGGTTGCCTGTCTGGAGTGATGGATGTTTCTTCACATCTCTCAAAGAATAGTGTCACAAAACAGTTATACTGTGCTGTACAATGTTATACTGTACTATGTGAACTACATTATTTTGTACTGTGTTGTACTGTGCTGTATCATGTAGTCCTATACTACATAGTACTGTAATTTGTTGTTCTGTACTGTTCTGAATTGTACTGTGCTGTACCATTTTGTGCCATCCTATGTTATACTGGAATGCACCCTATGCTGCAGCACATGGTACGTATTTTAATCTGTTGTTTATTGCTTTCATTCTCTACTGTTCACCCTACCCACCATCACCTATTTAAATATTGCCTGACAATTTTAGCACTGAGTTCTTTATCCCTGGTCAAACTTATTATGTCCCAGTTATCAAGAAATGGAAGTTCAGGGAGATCAAGCAAAGCAGAGATTGCAGGTTTGGTTGGTTCCATTGCCCATGTGTTTATCTCCCATCTACAGTATCTTGTGAGACTAAAGCTGTGGGCTGTGTGTAATGGTGTGTATAGATGGTGGGTCTGCCAGAAGAGAAAAAGAACTTCTTGGTTCCTCATGTTTCAAATGGTGAAATCCTGATTACATCGCTATTTTTTCAATCTGAACTTGCCCATGCTACAAGTTTAGTGGTGTGCATATTTTATAACCCTAAGTGTTGAAAATGAAGCTTTAACACAGTTAAACATGTGAACATATACAGCTCCATGACCTCTTCTCATCTCATAATCTAGTCTGCTTGATGTACTCTCGAATCATGATGTGGGTATGTTTATGTATGCTCATATATGTGTACACATATGTGCACATGTGTGTTGATATGCGTGCATGAAAGAGGTCAATCTTGGGTTTTGAAACTGGGTCTCTTTGCCTTGAACTCAGGAGATAAGCTAGACTGGCTGGCCAACGAGCCCCCAGGGAGCTTTCTGTCTCCACCTCCTCAACACCAGGATCCCAAGCATACGCCATCATATCTGGCAGTTTTGCATGGGCTCTAGGGGATGAAATTTAAGACCTCATGGTTGCACAGCCAACACTTTGCTTTCTGAGCCATCGCCCCAATTCAAGAATAATGGTATTATGATTAGTTTACTAGATATCTTGGCTACTTCAACACATTATCACAAATTTGGTGACTTAAGACAATAAGAACTTATTCTAATCTAGGAGGCCAGAATCAAGCTGTTGGATGGGTAGTGCTTCTTCCAGGGCTCAAGGGAGAATCCTTCCATCCACTTCCAGATTCGGATGCTCCTGTCATCTCTTGGCTTGTGGCAGGATTCTGCCAATCTATGCTTTGTCTTCACCTGCCCTTTGCCCTGTGTGTGTTTTACATGAGTTCCTTCCTCCTCCTTTCCTTCCTCCTCCTCCTTTTTTATTTTTATAAAGATTTGTTGATTAGGAGTCCTCTCCAATCTAGATGAGCTCATTTTGAGAGCCTTACCCAAATTACCTTCCTGAAAACTTTCATTCCAGATTAGATCATGTCCTGGGATTCCAAATGGATGTGTCTTTTAGAGACTTTTCAATTTAGTACAATAAGTTTGTAACTTTTGAAAGCTCCCAGTACCTGAGTTATAGACAAGGAGGTGACATTCTACCTGCTACTGGCTCTTTCAGGTATGATTTACACAGATGAATGGGAGGCCCAGGAAGCAGTGCGTTTCTGGTGCAGTTGTGTGGCTATTAGTTCTTGATTGCTGTGGTGAACACCCAAGGGGAACAATTTTAAAGGATGAAGGGCTCATAGTTCCAGAGATTTCAATCCACCATAGTGGGCAGGGATGACAGGATAGTGCAGTACATGCTCGTCACGGCATCAGGAAGCTGAGAGATTGCCTATGTGATGTATGGCTTCCCTCTTTTCCTGGTTTTATATAGTCCAAGTCTTTATTTAGTCTGAGTCTCAGTTTATGGCATAGTGCTTTTCACATTCAGGGAAGGTCTCCTCTCCTTAGCTAACCCTCTCTGAATCCGGAGAGCCTGATGGCATATGCTTATAATCCCAGTACTCAGGAGAACTGAGACAGGAGGATTGTGAATTGTGAGTTTCGGGCCAACCCTGGCTACACACTAAGACCTTGTATTCATGTCAGCTTTCTGTTGCTGTGATAGAACACTAAGCAAAACCAGCTTTGGGAGGAAAGGGTTTATGTAGTTTACACAGTCCTAATCATGCTCCATTACTGAGGAAAGCCAAGGCAGGAACTCAAGGCCAGAACCAGGAGGCACAGACTGAAGCAGAGTCCAGGGAGGAAAGCTGCTTACTGCCTTGCTTCCTGTGGCTTGCTCAACTACTTTTCTTACATAGCTCAGGCCCACTTGCCTAGGGGTAGCACACCCAGGATGGGCTGGGTCTTCCCACATCAATTAGCAAACAAGAAAATGTTGCAGCAGACATGGCCCAGGCCAGTCTGGTGAAGGAAGTTCCTCAATTGAGGTCCCCTCTTCCCAAATGATTCAAGTTTGTGTCGAGTTGACAAAAACTAACCAGAAAACCCTGTCTCAAACAAAATAAAATAGAATAAAATAAAACAGAATAAAACCAAACCAACATCTTCCCTGGATCACTTACTGATATATCCAGGGGGTGCTAAACTAATCTAGGGGTGTCTTCATTCAATCAAGTTGACAATTAAGATTAACCATCATGGTCACACTAAGCTGCCTTGGTTTCTCCAGAATGATCTTCTATCAGTCAATTAAAGTCTACACACTTAACAAAGCCAATTGGTCTTTCTTTTTTTTTCTTAAATTTTATTTATTTTTTCTGTTTAATTATATATATTATTTGTACAAGATTATCAAATCTAGACCGTGTCCCCCACCCTATCCCCCACCCCACCACAGCTGATGTATTCTGCCAAACATGCTTTTCATCTCCTTCTTAGTCTTTCTCAAATTTCTCCATGTGGAAGTTGACTGTTTTGAGCAGAAGTTCACACTTTCAGTCAGTTCTTTGATGCAGGCCTTTCTGTTGTTGTTGCTGTTGTTGTTTCCCCAAGAGGCAATCGAGACTCCCAACTACTTGGACAAAAGCGCCTCAAGGGGCCAGGCGCAGAAATACTTACAGCTAAGGTAATTGGCACTAGACCAATGCCACCCCCAGATGATGGGAATAACCATTCATTGTTTGTTTGTTTTTTTTTTTTTTTTTGAGTGGTGAGACTCGTCCTGATATGTCCTCTACTCCAGCCGATTTTCCTGCAAAGCTCATGATGTCTCTTTCTTACTGCTGCATAGATTTCCTTTGTGTTGATGTACCAAACATTTTCTTATCCACTCGTCAGTTGAAGGGGCAATTGGGTTAGGTTCCAGCTCCCCCTGCTATGTGTGAAGAGAGCGAAATAAACTGGCTGTGCATGTAAACTCTGTGGGGGGTGAGTCTTGTCGAGATTGCCCAGGAATGGTATGGCTGGGGTTTGGTTGGGGCAAGTTCAGTTCTTCCCAAGTCTTCCAAGGGTTTCTCCACATCTGCTCTTCAAGCGGTTCTAATAGTTTAACAACATTCCCCCACCAGCAGTGGATGAGGTCCCTTTCTCCCACAACACCTTCCCCAGCACTTGGTATCATTTGGTGTTCTTGATCCTAGCCAGTCCTAATTTGGAGTAAGGATGATATCTTTTAAGTGGTTTTAATTTGTGTTCCCTTTAATGATTAGTAAAGTGTTTGAACACTTCTTAAGTGTTTCTCTCCATCTCTAATTCCTCACTTATGAAGTCCTCTGTTTCAGCCTCTTTGCTTCCATCTACTGAAGTGAGTCAAATTTGTTTTTCTTTCTTTTGTTTTTTTTTGAGTAGTTTATATATGTCTGGAAATCAATTGCCTTTGTCCCAGATGTTTTTTTGCTGTGAAGTTATGTTTCCCCCACTCTGGGATTTTCTTTCTTTACTTCCTTGATTGTTTTTTTTTTTGTGATGTACAGAAGCGTTTTGAGTGTAATGAGTTGTCCATCTTTGTCAATTTTGGTGACCTTAATGTTGCGCAGCTGCTGTCTGAATTTAGGAAGTCTTCCCTTCCTAACTTGTGTCTTGTAGTGCTGCTCCAATTTTTTTTTTCTTTCTATCACCTCAGAGTTTGGGGTTTTCACACTGAGGTCTTTTGATCCATCTGGAGTTGACTTTTGTGAAACAGGGTGAGAGGTAGTTTATAATTTCAATGTCTTCTAGCAAATGTGTTGACCAGTTTTTGTCCAACACAACACTTGGCTGAAAATGCTGCTTTCCTTTCTCCTATTGTAATCTTCTTGTCAAGATACGAGATGGCTGGAATTGTATGTGCTCAAGTTTTGGAGCTTCAGTTTTGTGTTCCTTGGCGCAACAGTTCTGTTTTTTGTGTGTCATACCAGGCTGTTTTTTATGACTATAGCCCTGGTAGTAAGTTTGAAGTCAGGTCTAGAGATCCCCCTGTGTAGCTCTTTTCACTCAGGGTTGTTTTGGCTATTCAGGGATCTTTGTTTTTTCCAAATGAATTTAAGAAGGACTTTTTTTTTTCCAAGCTTTGTGAAGAAGTCTTGGTTTATTTTAATTCGGATTGCATTAAATCTATACAAGAGTTTTGGTAAATGGACATTTTTAACAATGTTAATTTTTCCAATACATGAGCATGGAGGTGTTTTTCCATCGTTCTGATGTCTTCTTCTTCAATTTTCTTTCTTTAAGTGTGTAAAAATTTTTGTTGTAGAGATCTTTGGTGTCTTGTTAGGTGTTGTGGCCTAGTATTTTATTGTTTTTGAGGCTATTGTGAGTGGGAAGGTCTCCCTTGAATTCCTTCTCCAGTGGCTTGTTTTGGTGGTGTAAAGAAAGGCTACTGATTTTTTTTAGGTTAATTTTGTATCCTGCACTTTGCTGAAGCTGTTAATCGTTCTTAGGAATTTTTCTGGTGGAGTTTTTTTTTAGAAATCCACTTAAGTAAACAATCATAGCATCAGCAAATAGGGATAGCTTGACTTCCCTCTTTTCCAATTAGTACTCCTTTAATTCCTTTCTTGCCTTATTTGCTCTAGCAAGTGTTTCAAGCACTATATTGAAGAGGAGTGGTGACAGGGGGCAGCCTTGCCGAGTTCCTACTTTAAAGGAAATGTTTCTGTTGTTTTTCCCCTCCTCCCATTGAGGAGATAGGCTGTGGGTTTTCCTGTAATATGGCTTTTTGATTACATTGAGGAATGATCCCCTCCAGACCAATTCCCTCCAGAACTTTAAACATGAAAGGATGCTGGATTTTGTCAAAGGCTTTTCTTCTCTCCGCATCAATGGGAGATGATGTGTGGATTTTTTGTCCTTCAGTCCATTGAAATGTTTTGATGATGTTTATTGATTTTCGTATGGTTGAACCATCCCTGCATTCTGGTATGAATCCAACTTGGTCACGATGGATGATTTTTTGATGTGGTCTGTATGCGATTTGCAAGTAATTTTTTTTTTTGTTGTTTTAGGGAGATGGGTCTATAGTTTTCTTTTTTGGTTGTATCTTACCCTGAATTTGGTAGTAGCGTGATGCTGGCTTCCTAGAAGAAATCTTGGGAGAAGTCCCTCCCATTTGTATCCTTCTAAGCAATTTAAGTAGTAATGGTTGTAAGGTCTTTTGAAATATTTTATAGAATTCTGCCTGTAAACCGTCTAGGCCTGGGCATTTTTTGGTTGGGAGGCTACTTATTACATCTTCAATTTCTGTCCTGTACTATTGGTCTATTTTAGGATGGTCGATGCTCTTCTTGGTTGAGCTTTGGTGATTCCCAGGATTTCAGATATTCATCCCATTTTTTTCTACGTTTTTTTCAAACTTGGTGGAGTAATAGGTTTTTGAAGTATTCCCGTATGATTTGGTCTGCATCTTTTCCTTGCCTGTTGTGATATTTCCCTTTTAATCATGGATTGTATTGATTGGTTCCTTCTTTTTCTTTTGTTAACTGGGCTAAGTCTGTCCTATCCTTGGTTTAATCGCTGTTCAAAGACCAACGTTTGGAGTTCATTGAATTTTTTTTTGTATTTGGTTGTTCCTTTGTTCTATTTCATTGATTTTCTGCTCGATTTGTTGTTAGTTATTTCGTCCTGTCTGTTGCATTAGGGTTCATCTGTTTTTGCCTCTCAAGTGCTTTAGCTGCAGTGTTTAATCATCGTTCACTTTGTGCTCTTTTCTTGTTTTTCTAATTGGAGCAAAACCCAGGCCTATAAACTTCCCTCTTAGGACTGCTTTTAAGGTAGTCCATAGGTTTTTATTGTAGGTTGTATTGGTCATTGTGATTCAGTTTCCTAGGAATGCTTTATTTCTTTCTTTATCTTTTCCTTGACCCCATTCATTATTCACAGAGTGGGGTTGTGTTTTTGTCTCCGTGTGTTTTCTTGTAGGCCAGGAGGGCTTAAGTTCCTGGTTTTGATGTGGATTGAGCTTCTATTGCCACTGTGGTCTGATAGAATATGCATGAAATTATTTCAATCTTTTTTGTATTTTTGTGGAGGTTTTCTTCTGTGTCCCAGTATGGGGTGATTTTGGAGAATATTTCCGAGGGTCTGAGTAGAAGGTGTATTCTCGGTGGTATCAGGGGTGGAATTTCATAGAGGTCTATGAGGCTCATTTGGTGTATGATATCGTCAGTTCAGATGTTAGTCTCCTCTGTTTATTCTTAATATTTTTGTATATATAGTTCTCCTCGGTTTATTCTTATATGTCTTAGGTTATTTGTTCTGTTTTGACCTGGTCCAAAGGGCTCAGTGGGGTATTGAAGTCCCTACTATGAGTGTACTGGAGTTAATCTGTGCCTTGTGGTCCGGAGAATTTGGTGTTTTATAAGTTTGGTGCACCAGAAGTTTGGTGCATATATATTCATAATTTGAAATCTTCTTGTAATTGTTCTTTGAAAAATATGTAATGGCCTTTTTGTCTCTTTGATTTCTTTTACTTTGAAGTCTATTTTGTCGATATTAAAATAAGCAACACCTGCTTTCTTTTTGGACCATTTTGTTTTTTGGAATAATTTTTTTCCATCCTTTCACTTTTTTAAGGTGGTGCCTGTTCCTTGAAGGTAGATGTGTTTCTTGTAGACAACATATTGATGGGTTTCTGTTTCCTAATCCAATCTCCCAGTCTATGTCTTTTTGATTGGGAATTTAGATCCCCATTAATATTTAAGGTATAACTGATAAGGTTTTGTGTTGCTTCCTTGTACCTTATTATCTCATTTTGTGGTCTTGGGGTTTTAAGGTTTCTACTTCTGAAATTATGTTTTTATTGAATTTCTAGTGCCTGGGGATGGTTTTGGTCCTTTCTTCTGTCCTTTGAATTGCTTCAAGTATTCTCTGAAGGGTTGATTTTTCTGGACATGTATTCCTTTCATCTTGTTTATGTCATGGAAGAGTTTTTTTTCTTCTCTCCTTCAACTATATTGAACATTTTTTTTTTTCTGGGTTATATAACCTGTTTGGCATCTATTGTCCTTTAACACTGGGAATGCTTTGCTCCAGTTTCTTCTTGCTTTCATAGGTTTCCCCTTATAGTCTTGTTGTTGGTCTTCTTGTGGGCTTAAGGATTTTGTCTTTGTTTTGGGGTGTCTAGCATTTTAACTGTAATGTGGTGTGGAGAGTTTTTTTCTGATCTTTGTCTTGTTTGGAGTTTGTATGTGCTTCTTTGTATTTGTATTGGTTTTGTCTTTTTTAGTTTGGGGACATTTTCTTCTTTTATTCTGTTGAAGTCTGACAATACCATTCTCTTGGGATTCTTCTCTTCTTCTCATATCCTATGATGCAGAGGTTTGATCTTTTCCATAGTGTCCCACAGTTCCTGTTTGTTCCATTTTTGTGTATTTTAAATTTTTCATAATCTTTCTTGAGTTTTTAGTTTTCTGTGTTATCTTCCAGGTCTATATCTTTGTTTCTGCTTCTTCCATTCTGCTCTCTGAGGCTTTTTTCCATTCCTTTCCTCTTTATTGGATGGAGTTTTGTATGTTCCTTTTTCATTTCTTTTTTGATTTCCTTTAATATTTCTACTTCCTTTTGAGCTTCTCAATCTTTTTTTTTTTTTTTTTTTTTTTTTTTTTTTTTTTTTTTTTTTTTTTTTTTTTTTTTTTTTTTTTTTTTTTTTTTTTTTGTTTTTATTTTCTTTCTTTCCCTTCCCTTCTTCTCCTTCTCTCTCTAGGGGTCCCTTTTGCATTCTCTTTTCTTAATTCCTTAATTTGCTCTTTATAATCTTGTACTTCTTTAAGTATGTTCACAATTGTATTTCTGATATCTGTGTCCTGGGCCATCCCCATGGGGATCCCACTGTAGGAATCTTCCACAGGATTGGTAGAGTTTGGTGTGGGATTATCCTGCACCTTTCCCATGTTCTCTCTTTGTGTTCCTGGCATACGGGCTTCTCCTTGCCTGTATTCCAATGTGGGTCCGAAATGCCTCTTCACTGTGTTGATGACTTTGCTTGCCTTGTTCAGATGCCTTCATTGTTTGTTTGATTGATTTTTTTTCCCTTTACTCCTTGCTTATGGAGTGTTGACTTCTCTAAGCTTTAGGAGGGTGCTCTTTAGCCCGCACCCCAGTACCTGTGCTTCACGTGCTCTTAGGAGATCTCTGATCTCAAGACTCACACAAACCCACCTTTTATACCAGCTGGGAGGATAACTCTGCCCCCACAGCCACAAAATCCAATCAAGCCAAAGACAACTAAATTAAATCAAACAACAATCTGCCTTTCTGAAGCACCCAGCTCCTACCTACCTGTGCTTCAGGTGGTCTTGGGAGATCTGCGATCCACCAATTGGTCTTTCAAAGGACCCATGTTCTTAGGGAGAAACGCTAAGAGTAGGAAAAAATGAGCTCAGTATGTGTGAAGGAACTTTGCCCTCTTCAGCAAAAGCTGCTATCCACATTTCAGAAAGTATCGTGCTTAGCATACAAAGATTCAAGCATACAGGAGCTAAGTTAAGAATTGCTGTTACTAATAACCCCATCCCAGGGACTTGGTCCATTTCCCAAGCACTTTCATGAAAAAACTTGCTCTCCGAATTGCTCAAAAAGAATCAGTATCAACTAGATAAATCATCAGAGCCTGTGCTTCTGCTGACAGAGCTTGTGAGGACTGCTGGCTGAAGTGTCCATCAAGGCTAATGAACACTTCCAACAGGGTTTGTTCACCTTTCCCTTGCCAAGTTCAGCTCCCACTTCATCCAGACAGTGAGTATCTGAAGTCTCAGGTTTCTGGAGTCTAGCTGTCTCTGGTCATTCAGAGCAATTTAATTTCTGGTTTCCCAGGAAATGGCAGAGATGCTGTTGGTCCTGTCTTCTGGCCACTGAACTCATTCAATTTAGCTCTGCAAACATATCACCAGTCACTGCTCAGGGTGGAAAGCTGTATTTACATGGAGTAAGGGATGATCTTCTTCCCTTGTCACCCCCCCTCCCCGGGTGGGGGAGTGTGTGGAGGGGGGTGGAAGGACTGTTAATGAAACAAGTGGAGGAGGGAAGGGTTCTCAAAGGCTGCACAGCTCCATGGCAACCCACCTGGGCAGCAATCAATTCTTCCATATTTTTTTTTCTAATTGCGAAAATGAATAACATTTCTAGTAAAAAAAAAAAAAGTGTAGCTACAGAGCCCTGAATGCAGCTTCTGCTTCCTCATAATTGTTATTCTTGGTTACAATGGCAAAGAGATGGAATCGTCAGTACTTGGCCTATGATTACATAGCTATGCATTGAGAATTATGGGGTTCAATCAGGTGATCTCCAGAGGTGAGGACCCATCTGTGACCCAGCTCACCTTCATCAGGAAGAAGAGAGAGTGCATGCTATGTGACATTAAAGAAAAATAAAATAGGAGTCAGAGAGAAACCAGGCCTGTGAGCGGGAATAACACGAGATTTTCCTCCTCCCTCCATGAGTGCACCCTGAGGTCTCTTCTTCCTATCCTGTCTGCTCTTTCAGGAAGTTGTTGGAAACTTACAGAACACCTCAGCTACCCCTGTGTGTGTTTGGTGTGCGTGTGTGTGTGTATGTGTTTGTGTGCGCGCGCGCATGCGCGATGCAACTAGACAACTTCAGGTGTCTTCCACCATTGCCCCCTACCTTGTTTGCCGAGACAGGATCTCTTGTGAACTTAATGCTGACTTGGCTAAACTGGTTGTCTAGGGAACCATGGGGATCCACTATCTCTACCTCCCCAACACTAGGGTTACAGGCAGACATGTTTCACCTGGTCTTTTTATGTGGCTGCGGAGGACCTAGACTCAAGTCCTCATGCTTGTTCTGTAGACACTTTACCCATGGAGCGATCCATCTCCTCAGCCCCCAGGTGTTCCCTCTGAAGCTGAAATTGAAAGGGGCTAATAGGAGCTGTATTCCAATAATAAAATACCCTAAAAATCACCTCCTCCAACTCAATAGTCTCAGAACATGGCCTGGGACCAATTCTTAGGAAATGGCATCCACTCAAGAGTAAATCAGAAAACTGTGAGGACGGTACAGTGAGATCTCCTATTAGTTTAAATTTGCTAAACATTCAAGTAAAATAGAATAATGTCTTTGTGTGTATGTGTATGTATGTGTGTGCAGTTGCATAGGGGTGTGCATGTAGTGGGAAGCTCAAGGGTCAACCTTGGATGTCATTCTTCAAGTGGCATCTACCTTTTAAAATTTTGAGACAGGGTTGCTCTCTGGTCTGTAACTGGAGAGGCTGGCTGGCAATGAGGCCCAGGGATCTGCCTGTCTCTATCTCCGTGGAGAAACTGAAAGTATGAGCATGCACCAGACCCTCTCTTATTTATCTCTCATTCATTCATTATATATCTTATATATCTCTCATTCATTCATTCATTCAAATTTTTATTATTTTTAATTTATGTGCATGAATGTATTGCCTACATGTATGTAAGTGCATCCATGTTGTACAGTGCCTGTGGAGATCAGAAGAGGGTGTTGGATTCCCCTGGAACTGGAGTTACAGTTGATTATTAACTGTCAGGTTGGTGCTGGAAACTCATCCAGGGTCCTCTAAAAGAGCAGTTAATGTTCTTAACTTCGGAGCCATTTCTCCAGCCCCTGCTTTATTATTTTTTTAAGTGGGTTCTGGGGATTGAACTCAGGTCCTCGTGTTTACAAACTAGTACTTTCCTGACTGAGCTATCTTCCAAGCTCAAAAAAAATCAGGTCTTATGTAAGATTTCTTAAAATTGAGATTGAAGTTTAAGGAACTGGAGAGGTGGCTAAATGGTCTAGAACATTCCTGCTCTGCATAAGATCTGGGTTCTGTTCTCAGCACCTACGTGGTATAGTTTACAATTGCCTGTAGCTCCAGTTCCAGGAGATTCTATGCGGGGGTCGTAGAGAGGTGGCTGGTGAAGACCACCCTTTCTAGCTTCCTCGCCACCGGAGATCTTCACTCCGTCAGCCCGCGACGGAGTGGGGCTGGGGAGGGCAAGTGCGCTGCCGAACCGAAAACAATCACGGCAGGGAGTTGAGTCAAAGTGTTACAGCTCAAAAACTCAACTTTATTGCAGGTTCACTGAGGCTTATAAGCCGTGCTGGCTTCCCCACTCGGGCATGTTTCTCTTCCTAACTGGTCCTTTTAGGAGGCTTAATTTACAAGTTCCTAATTAATCCAATCCCTTCCCTTCCTAGCATAGTCCCTAATTATCATATTAGTACGCGGAAGCTAGCCTTCCTTGCTCGGATGGGCGGGGGTGAGTTCGCGAAACTCCACAGGCTTTCTTTTGTCCTACAGGCCTATCTTCTCGGCTATTCCATGCTGTCAATTCTACACCCTCTTTTGGACTTTTCAGGTACTGCACACATGGTACACATAAAGCAGGTACACATACACACATATTTTAAAAATAATAACAAATTAAAAAGTTTAAAGCTGGGTGTTCATGACACACATTTGTAATTCCAGTACTTGAGAGGCAGGAGGATTCCAAGTTCAAGGGTATAAGGGTTACATAGTGAGACCCCGTCTCAAACCACCCCCAAATTCAGTTAAAGAAAATGTAGATATGGAAAAAAAAAGAGCAAAAGAGAAAAGGGGCTCTATTTCCACAGCACAGAAATAGCAATCCTTCGACGCCACTTGGCTTCTGTGTACCTATGTGGGCACCTTGGTGTGATTGCCTACATTTAATCCTGGCGTTGGCTTTTGCCTACATCCTTATGTATCTTTGTTTTTTGCTTTATTTTTTTATATGTGTATTGTGTGCACGCACATACGTGCACCCTAGTCCTGCAGTGCCAGTGGAGAGCTGGAAGAGGGACTCAGATGCCCTGGACCTGGAGTTATGGACGGTTGTTAACTGCCATGTGGGTGCTGGGATTCAAACTCAAGTCTTCTGCAAGAACAGCAAATGCTCTTAACCACTGGGCCATCTCTCCACCCCCATCTTCATGGATCTTATGAGTGTAACTATCACTAGAGTTTAATAACAGGACCACCCACATTCATGCTCATGCATTTTCCAGTTGAGTTGCTGACTTCTCAATATTCTCAACAAACTTCCATGCTTTCTGCATTATTTTGAGCCACTTTTACTATGTATATATTATTCTCTTATATGTATAGAACCAGTTTTGGTTTTTGGTTGTATTTGTTTGTTTGTTTTGAGACAAAGTCTCCCTGTGGCCCCAGCTAGCTGGAACTTGCTATGTAGACCAGGCTGGCCTCAATGTCACAGACATCTCCATGCCACTGCCCTCTGAGTGCTGAAGTTAAAGGCATGCGCTATCACCCCAGGCAGAATTTAGTTATTTAACCAGTCCCTTAATACTATGAATTTCATAATTCTCTAGATAAAAGTCATCATGAAACCATAATTTTGTCCTTTGGAAGATGAAATTGAAGTTTCAGGGAAAAAAATGAGTATAAAGCTGAGTCTCAAAGGTGAGAGGAAATTTACCTGGGTTGGAGAAGGGGCAAGGGACAAAGAAAGCTGGTGTTGGACTTGGGACTTCAAAAAGGAATGAACTGTGGTCAGGCATGTGGAGGAGGAGGTACTGGGGTCTCTGAGAAGAGAGATTAAGGTGGCGATGATGCAGGATATTTTCAGGGGATGGTTTCTGAGTGCCTGGGTTTAGAGGTGTTGCAGGGTGCTGGAGGTGGGGTGCTGGAGGTGGGGTCTTGGCAAGTCAAATGTGTCAACAGAGCTATGGAGCCCACCCTTGTTCCTGGGCCAGAAATCTCAAATGGGGCAGAAACCTCAAATGCGCATCTAAGGTCACACCCAGAGTGTGTCCAAGCCACCTGGCTTAATGTTCCAACATGCATCATCCTTTCCCTTGCCCCCCACATGTGAGCTATTCCTCTCTCCTCTATACCTTTGATAATCCTGTGTGTAATAAGAGACATGACTGACAGGCAGTGTGACCTGTAAGAATGGTGTGGAGGTAGGAAAAGAAGAGTAGAGGCATCACGGAGGTAAGAAGGAACCACTGATGTTTCTAGACAGAGAGAGTGCAGATTCTAATTGTGGGCCATGGGACCCACTCAGATATGGCCTGCACCACAGCTTCTCAGATCTTCTGTGAGGAAGAATTGGCTGTGTCCCACCTTTCCTATTCCGAGCTGATCTTTTTAGAACTTATAATAAAAAGTAATCATTAAAAACATGAAATAAGCTGGGCGTGGTGGCGCACGCCTTTAATCCTAGCACTTGGGAGGCAGAGGCAGGTGGATCTTTGTGAGTTCAAGGCCAGCCTGGTCTATAGAGTGAATTCCAGGACAGCTGGGGCTACAGGGAGACCCTGTCTTGAAAGACCAAAAAAAAAAAAAAAAAAAAAAAGAAACATGAAATAAAAATGGCAAGAATGCAACCACCAGACCAGCATTTAGGTGTGAATCTCACGGGACACAAATCAGCTGTCAGGTGGTAGCTGCAAATGTTTTCAAACACTTCTCTCAGTCTGCACCATGAACCTCATTGAAAACCTGTAAGCTGCAGCTGCCCACCCTGGGGCAAGAGCAGCATAGGTGTGGCTTCTGTTCTTCAAGGGACAGGTGGGGATTGGGGGGGATGAGCCAGCGAGGAGACAGCTTACCCATAGCAGTCTCAGACAAAGGCAGCTTGAAAAGGTAGCAAGTCAACTCACAAGGGGGACTGTTGCTCTTATCTGTAGCTAGTTAATTTTATGCTTGAAAGATGTTTCCTGTCATCTGCCTTCTGCCTTATGGTACTATTTATTTTATTTGACAACACCTTGCAATATAGCACTGCCTATAGGTAGACCAGGCTGGCTTTGAACTTGCAGGAGTCCTCCTGATTATTGGGGTTTTAGGTGTGTGTCACCGTACCTGGCAATGATTGAGAGTTATTTTTCCTAAACATTTGGGAGACACATATTCTGTTTTTTTAAATTTTTATTTATTTTTGTATGTGTACGAGTGTACTGTCTGCATGTAGGTTTGTGCATCCGTGTCGTGCAATGCCGGGGAGTTCAGAAGAGGGTCTTGGATTCCCCTGGAACTGGAGTTCTCCTGGAATTGGAGTTACAGATGGTTCTCAGCCGCCAAGTGGGTGCTGGGGATTGAACCTGGGTCCTCTGAAAGAGCAGTTGGTGCTCTTAACCACTAGGCTATCTCTCCAGCCCCTATTCTGTGTTTTTTTTTAAAGCGTAACAGTTTTCATTTGCTTAAAAAATATTTGGCATCGCTGTTTCACCAAACATCAAAATAAAATGTCAACCAAGGCCTTTTCCCTTTCTCTAAACTGAACACTGTGAACATCTTAATTTCTCCCTAATATCTGCTTTTCACTTATTTGACTTTTGTCAGTGTGATGGGGAGCTTTGTTTTCATGAATAAATTCAGGATACGACTTACATGTCTCATTTGATTATTCCTTTGGTATTTTTTTTTTTACTATATTTGTAATATTTATTTAGAGGAAGCTCTGTCTAACTGGGTTCACTGTTTACTGTGGGCATTTGTGCACCAAAACTTTAGTTTTTTTTCTGTATTCCAATTTATTGTTTTGAATCACTTCTTGAGAAGACCGATGGAAGAATTGAGTACAGTTGAAGGGAAGGCAAGTAGTGGTGAGCGTGAACTGAGACAACAGCAGCTGGGAACTCCAGGGCCGGGCCAGCACCACAATGGGCTTTGGCGCTTGTAAGCGCAATGTAATTGGTGTCACAGAACACTGATGTCAGATGAGGCTGTCACCCTTGAGTGTGATGGGGCAGAACAACACAAAGACGTCTATGGTCACCTGTGAACACTGACGAAGCACGAACATTATCCTGGTGAAGAGTCCCATGTCTGTAATCCCAGCACTCAGGAGGCCGAGACAGGAGAATGGTCTCAAGTTCAAGGGCAGCCTGGACTACAGAGTGAAACCCTGCCTCACAAACAAAACAAAACAGGTGTCCAAATCCAAGACATGACCACAGACCCCTTTATGTGGTTAGTACAAGTGATATCTGCTTCTCCATTGAAAGTGGCTTTGACTAGTCTTCCCTACATCTAGAGGGGTGAGGTTCATTAACATGCCCAGTTGTTAAATACCCCTGGTAACTAACAGGATCCAATCCAGTCCAAAACCCTGCACCCCAAATGTCTTCACACAAGCGTAGATCTCACCAGTCTTGCCAATTTCCTATTCCCGGTACGTCTCAATGGTTCCCAGAGTGGAATTTTCAACCTCGTTGACTTGAAGAATAAACTCAATATGATTATTTATGTTCTGTTCGTCTATGGCTGCAGAGCACAGATGACACGATTCTTGTGGTCATTCCTCTGTCCGCTACTGCCTCGCAGGCTAATCTTGGCTTACCCATGGCACTTAACTTTCTTTGACCAGCAGCATAGGAGCCTATTTGATGGAAACTGGAGAGTGCATGTGTGCCTGTTCTTTCTTCGGACCTCTGTTACTGCCATAAGACCAAGCTAGTGCAGCAGAAAAATGAGACAAGAGCTCAGTCAAGTGGACTCAGCTGTCTAGACAAAGCCTAAGATATGACAGGTGGGCTAGCTCAGATCAGCAGGACTTCCCAGCCAAACCATTGCCTGGTGAACAAAGATAAGTGTTTATCATTATATCTCATTAGGGTTTTGTGATTTTCTGTTTTACTGCATTGCCATGGCAATACTTAGTGGGTTCTGCTTACTGTCTAAGAATACATTTCTTTGACAACTTTTTTGACAAAGAATTATTGGGTCATATATTTAGCTTCAGAATTATAGATTTGCTCGATTCCAGGGATAAGGTTTGAATTTTCTGCTTCTGGTTAAACTGTTGCGATTTTTCTCCTGGTATCACTAATTATTTATAAGTTCAGTCTCCTATCACCATCCTATTTACCAATTCCTTTTTCATCTTTTAAATTTTTAATTGCATTTTTCATTTTCATGAGCTCTTTTTTTCTAACTACCTCTTGCTTCCTAGGTTTCACTGCTGGTTAAATTATATTGAAAGAACAATATTTTTCTTTTACCTGTAATTACTCGTTTTCAGACATATGCTATTGCTCTGCTTTGTCAAGGAAGCACTTTCCTTCTGCAGTAATGCAAAGCTGCAGAAGTTTTTAAGTGTGTGTGTGTGTGTGTGTGTGTGTGTGTGTGTGTAAAAACACAGATCTTGATAAATCATTTTGGCATATTCAAACAAGAAGGTATATGTATTCTTCCTCCTTAACTTCCACTTAAATGATACTTTCATCTTCTTTTCATCACAGTTGAAAGGTAAGGGCTAGAGATATGGCTCAGAGGTTAATTTGCTGCTCTTTCAGAGGCTTGGAGTTCAATTCCCAGGACCTAGGTCAAGCAGCTTATAACTACTTATAACTCCAGCTCCAGATGATCTGAAGGCACATATCTGTACATACACATATATAAACATTTACATAAGTAAAAATAAGTTAAACCTCAAAGTTGAATATATATAACTAATATATATATATATATATATATATATAATAATATATATATAGATATTTCCTTTTAGAAGTTTCCTGTTGTATCGTTTTGACTTTTTGACTTAAACTTGAAAAGTTTTCCTGGATTTCAGTTCTTATTTTCTTCTTTCCTCAAATACAGTGGGGTCAGTAATCTGAAACATCAACTTACCAAAGAAAGGGTTATCTTGGCTCACGGTTTGGGAGGTATCAATCCATGACCAACTACCTCACTGTTTCTGTGATGAGGCCAAGGACAATGATGGGAGTACATGATGAAGCAAAGCCTCTCACCTCGAAGCCAGGAAGCAGCACAGAGAGAGCAGAGGGGCTGGAGCTCTTATCTTCTTCCACGTGTACCCCACAAAGACTTAAAGAACTCCCACTGAACTTCACCTCCTAGTTCCCACAGCTTCCCAGTGGTGTCTCCTTGGGGGCCTACCTTGAGACACATTTAAAATCCCAACCATTCAAACCCTTTCTGGAATTACCAAGCAAGAGTAAAGATGCTGAACTGGAATGGAAATAGGATAAGATCATACAAACGTTTTGGGGAATATTAAAATCTGTATTTCCAATGATCTTTCAGTGTTATTCAATGGGAAGGGGATGTTGGGATGACCTGAAAGTCTGTGGCTGTGTTTTTTTTTTTTTCAGAATACATTATGTGTGTGTGTGTCTGTTTGTTTGTTATGCACATGTATACACATATATGTGCAGGTTTGTATGCCTATGTGCATGCAGAGGCCATGGGAAGATTTTTGGCATTCCTTTCTATCATGCTCCGTGTTATTCCTTTAAGTCAGGGTCTCTCACTGAACCTGGAGCTTCCCATTTGTGGTTAGACAGCAGCCATCAAGCCCCAAAGACCCTCCTGTATTTGCCCCGTCCCCGTGGTGCTAAAGTTACAGCGATATGTAGCTACATCTGGCTTCTACATGGCATTGAGAATCTGATCTCAAGTCCTCATGCTTGCACGGCAAATGCTGTTACCCACTGAGCCATCTTCCCAGCCCCTAGTACAAATTTATTTCCTCCTTAAACTGCCTTCGAACTAGCTCTATCCCTGCATCGGGAGCAGATAATCATTCCACTATCACTCTATGCAAAAGTTGCTAGAATTTTGCTTGTGATTTTTTTTAGGGGAGTGAGGACAGTTCTCCGATTATCATCATTGTTATTATATTTAATTATTGTTATTATTCACCACACAGAAACAACATTGACTATATCACTAAAGGCACAAATAATTCTGACCTAAGGCCCTACAATTGATAAAGGAGCTATGGGCAGTAGATGGCTAGGGACAGAAGGAGGTCACTCTCCTTTGGGAACGTGGCTGCTGGTCATTTGCCCGTGCCCCAGTAGACAACCCGCACCATGGGCAGGACTGATTGGACTTGGGGTTATTAATAACAACAACAAAGAGGGCATGGAGTTGGGATGGAGACTAGGTGGAAGGCACTTGGGGGAGTTGGAGAAAGGGGTACAGTGGATGAATATGGTCAAATACATTGTATAAATGTATGAACGTTTCAAAGACTGAGTAAAAGATATTTAAAAAATCTAGGAGAGATGGCCTAGCAGTTAAGAGCACCGACCGCTCTTACAGAGGACCTGGGTTCGATCCCCAGCACCCACATGGCGGCTGAGAACCATCTGAAACTCCAATTCCAGGAGAACTCCAGTTCCAGGGGAATCCGAGACTCTCTTCTGACCTCCGCGGCATTGCACGACACGGGTGCACAGACCTGCATGCAGACAGTACATTGATAAACATACAGAAATAAATAAAATTAAAAAAAAATCTATCACCACTGGGGGGGTTTCTATTTGCTCATACCAGGATGAAATGCTGTGCTTGAAGCAAAGGTTTAACACTTGTTTATCAAGGCAGCCAGCTGGATAGGAGAAAATATTCCAAGTATTTGCTGAGACGTGGTGACCAGCGGAGACGCTGGCTATTGATTACAAAGATGGTATGGTCCATGGAGCAGAAAGAATTTGGATGGCAACTCTGCAGCTCAGACACATGGTCTTGAGCAAGTTCATTTCTCTGGGGAGGGTCTTCCTTCCCTTATTTTTTTTTAAGATGAAATGGATGAAGTCACACCCCAAAGCAGCCAAAGGATGGTCTGAGACAACACAGTGTATCAGTTACTTTTCTTACTGCTGGAAAAAAAAAAAGTCCAAAAGCAAAGGAAAGAAAGGAGGATTTAGCCTGGATTTCAACTCCAGGGGAACTGGTCCATCATGGTGTGGAGAAGAGAAGCAGATAGGAAGGCCGGGTGTCAGGAGCTGGACACTGGCCAGTCACTTTGCATCTGCCCTAAGGGAGCAGCGAGCACAGGAAATGGGGGTGAGCTATGAAATCTCAAGGTCTGCCCAGTGACCTGCTTCCTCCAGGGAGGCTCTCCCCTTCCTAAAGGTCCCAGTACCTTTCCAAACAGCACCGTCAACCAGGGAACACATGTTCAAATACATGAGCCTGTAGGGAACATTTCATGTAACTCTCCAAGAAAGGGGGCTGCTGAACTCGCTCTGTGTGGCACAGTTTGGGAGATTCTCTCACCCCTTCAACTCCATCTCTAGTTGACAGTGGTAGTTATTTTATTTAACACCACTGACATATTTTCTTTTTTTTAATTATTTGTTTATTCTCACCCCTTCAACTCCATCTCTAGTTGACAGTGGTAGTTATTTTATTTAACACCACTGACATATTTTCTTTTTTTTTTAATTATTTGTTTATTTTTAAGGAATTCTACAATATAATAACACAGTTGTTTTCAGACAACATTGATGTTATTCAGTTTGCCATACAATTAGGTAATTGATGCATTTTGCAAGTATCTATGTCCAAATTTTGAACAACCCAAGGTTCCCATAGTCCAGTTGGTGATGATTGTATGCACAGGCATGTTGATCAATTAGGAGTCTAGTCTATATTTCTGTAGTCTCATGATTCACCCCTATCTCTCCGCAGCCCTTACATTCTACCACGCCTCCTCTTCTGCAATTTGTTCCCTAGGCTTTGGGAAAGGGGCACAAGTGGGTGAGAAGAAAACAGTCTATTTTCTTTGGAGTTGTCATTTTGGACTCTAGTCTGTTCAGGTTGTTTCCCTTCATGGGTTGACAGCTTATCCAGTGATACCTTTTTAGTCATACTAACAAAGCACAAGCAATTGGATGTACAGGCATTTAAGCAGTACTAATTATTATGACAAGCTAAGCTGTGAGCATAGACACAGATGCTTGGATGGTATGCTAATCCACAAACTGTAGTTTCTCTATAAAAGGTGACAAGTTCTTATTGTGGCTTATAACATCTCCTAACCACTAGAGGACATAAGCTTGTGGCATCCGCTGTGAGTTATTCCTCCAAGGAGAGAGCTAATAGCCAATTAGATTTGGGATATATATAGACACATGGCTGCCACTGTTGCACAGTATCTCCAGGCTGTTGAGGTGTAGCTGATACTGATGGAGGAGTCTTGCTTGTCTCAGGGAGACCAATATTTTGCTGTATTGCTTTAGTGGCCTTTGGTAACGCTCTCTGGCATTTCAGAGGCCAGTTGTATGTTATCAAGTGACGTCTCATAACATTTTTTCATGCTCACACCAGGTCTTCGACAACAGAGACTTACTGCTTTTCTCCTTGCATATATCCCACTTATAGGCAAAGGCCTTTATAATTTGGGGGGGGGGTTTGAATCCCCTAGCCAACATCTCCTAAGCAGAATAATTCATTGCCAATGTCAGAGCTTTCCTGTACTAATACATTTTGCTTAATTACACAGCTTATAAAGACTTTACTATTGAATTTGGCTCTAGATAGAGAATTATCCTTTCACAGTTCCTATGCCTATCAGTCAACTAAAAAAGGGTAGTTATACCTGTTTTATAAGAAATTACCACTATAACAGTTGGCTCTAATTTACAGTGAGGGAATGATTTCAGTACCATCATGTTATTTCAGTAGAGATTTATACACAAATACAAAATAAACCATATAAGTTAATAGACTTGATTTCCCTGAAGTCATAGTCCAGTCATATAGCTTTAAAAAGCAAAGTGTATATTGGGTAAAATTTATTTGGCAGGTACTCAACTCTGCCCAAGCTTTATCCACATATTATAGGATATATTAAGGCTTAGTGAAATGTTTAGATTAGTTAAATTTGGTTGTAGGTTTTGGCGAAAATGGGAATATAAAATGTTAATTGTTTTATTTATAATTTGTATTGAACTTCCAACAGTAATGTTGGGGTTAAGGTAACAAATGGTCTCTATATTTTTCTGAATTATACAATATCACATTGTAACACTTTCTTTTACTTGTAAGACAATTTAAAGGAATTAAGCTTAAATTTACCTCCCAAATAAGTAGCATACAGTCAATGAGAAACAGTTTGGGTAAATTTAATGAAAACTTATGCCTTGGCTCCTGTTTATGGGTATGTGTAATACAACTTAGGCATCTATAGGTCAAAACATAAAAATTAAAAAAAAAACGAAACAAAAAGAGGGAGGTGGGAGGTGTAATCCCTTTCTGGGATACAAATGGAAAACTCTGTGTTCCAATCCTATTGATAAATTTTCAATTTTTGAGATCTTGAAACTAACAATGGGAGGAGAATTGTATGTTCCCACAGGTAAAAATCATCAATCTAAATGCCTGAAAACGTACAACTTTTGGCTGTACAGGATGGACTGGGAAATGCCAGCAGAGAGGCTGACCCATCTGAACGTTAAAGAAAGCGGAACCTCAGACTGCTTCAGTCACAGACACTGAGCATCTCTCTGAATTCTATTGGGGTTAACTGTTTATAATGGGCCCTAATGAAGTTTACCTTCCAGATGCTGAGAAACCTTCCTACCTCTCCCCTTTATAGGAAAAAGAAAAACATGATGGTAATGAAGTCATTCCCTAACTGTAAATTAGAACCACTGACATATTTTCTAGTTACATCCTTTACTCATTTTTGTGTACATTATCTATGCATTCTTTCATTTTGTTTTGGTTTTTACTCACTCATTTGTTCAACATATTTCCCGATTTCACAGAGTCTATCCTGGAACGACACTGAAACAGAGTGTGAGGAGGAACGTATTTAATAAGGACTGGCTCCTGTGAAGGAAGGTGAGAAGGTGGGACCAACGTTGGACAGAGGGGAAGCCAAACTGCTATACAGGACAGACAGGAGGCTGGTGGGAGAGTCTGAGCAGGCGATACCTGTTGGGATGGTCCCAAGGCAGCATCCTTACAACCATACATCCCATGCCTTCCTCATTCCACAGACAAGGACTTCCCTGGGAAGGATGTGACCTCCAGTAAGGCAGGCATATCTTGACGGAGCTGACAGCTGAAGGCACTGTGCTGATGACACTCCTTAGGGGGGAGATCTGTCCTCAAAGAGGGACCTGGTGACACTCTTTATGTCCCTGGCTGGGAACTCCTCCATACTGACTGGGAGCTAAATCCTGTGGCTTCCGTGACAAATAGGGAAGATAAGTTCCCTCATTCACGGAACTTATATCTGAGGCAGGTTTAAAGACTTCTCAGCTTTCTCTACATTGCAGAACAATCTTTAGCTAGTCTCACCATGAAGCTGAGAGAATAGACCAGTGTCTCAGTAATTATTCAGCAGAGAAGGAAAGCAACAGATGTCTCTGTTGTACAGTAACAAAGAATCTTCTAGCATTCATTTCCATCTTGATTTCAACAAGTCCACAAATGTTTATTTTTAGTCTTATGCCAGGTGCAGTGGTAGCCTGGGAGTGTAATGGTGGACAATATGCAGTCTTGTAGGGATGTACATGTGTTAATCTCCAAAGAAGCTCTGTTAATGGTGCCCAGATGAAACCTTCCTCTGCCCTGGGCATCCGGGGAAATGTCTTGGAGGTCAGATGCAGGATGGAGACTAGAAAGAATACAACTCAGCCAGATAAAGAACATTTCTGCTTTTACGTAGTTTACTTCTTATTTCATAGAGAGAAGAACAAACCAGAAGTTTTAAACATTTATAGAAACCATTGTGCTGAGAGAATCAAGGATGTTTAATGGACTTTTATGATCCTTAAATGAAGGTTTTAAGAAGATGTTTTCCTTCATTTTTAAGCCTTGAAAGCCTAAAAGGGTTTCCTGTAGGGCCAAAAAGCCTCACTTGGATGATTCTGGGTCTTTGAAAGTGGTTTCTCCCTATGTGTTCAGCTGCAATCATGCCTGTAAGAGGCGTCTATAAAGAGGAAAATCTGCACACTCCTAAACATTATGGTATGCAGGCACTCCATGCCATTTGACTTCTGTGGGACTTTCTCCTTACCAAGAGCAGTGTGGGAGAAGCTGAGAGAGGCCGAGGAGGTTCATGTATACCACCATGCCAGCTACTTGCCCATAGAGCAGTCCTCCCTTCCCAGTGTGTGCTTTCGATAACTTCCTTTAGGTGACATATTAACCTGGTAGAGATCAGGGATTTTAACAGGTGCATCAGAGGGCACAGGCCTCCTACTTACAGATTTTAGAAGTGATCATCAAGATGCACATACTGAGATGTTTGCTAATAAAAGAAAAAGTTGGAAGAAAGATCAAAAGTTCTGTTTAAAGACTTCTTAAGCAGAAAACTGCTACAATAACTTCTCAGACATCTGCGCCAGATGGCAAGATTTCTGAAATGAAGGCTTCAATGCAGGACAAAATCTAATGTGTGCATGGAGCCAACATTTCAGTGTCAGGGCCAATTTAGTCTTTCTTGTTGTTGATTTGAGATGGGGTCTCATACTCGAACCCAGGTTGGTCTGGAGTTCCCTAGGTTGCCAGGTCTGGTCCTTCTGGCTCAGTCTCCCAGGTATTTGGATTACAGATATGTACTACTAAGCCTAGCTCCGGGGCTAATTGTCATCAGGATTGTATTGAAGATGTATACTTAAGGTGAGTGTGCCCAAGTATAAACCAGAATTAAGTGCAGTGTTCCCTTCCTTATGGCTGTAGAGAAAACAGACTCCCTCTTTATCCCCCGAAACATAGAAGCTTCTACACTTCCTGTGGCTTAGTCCCAGGCTGCCTCTTACTCGTGATTGGATGTTTTGCTGAGTTCTTCTGCTACGCTTATAGTCTTGCTCTCTAGCATATTCTCTAGTGAGTTTACTTTCACTAGATATACGACAAGGCAGCCAGCATCAACACCAGTGGGTTTCTCTGGCTTTAAGAACCCACTTCTGCTGCTCAAGTTCCACACCCCACTGCTGTGCAAAGTGCTCCTGTTATGTAAGTGGACAGAAACAAGCATCCAGGGGACACTAACGACAGTCCAAAGAAATGATTCCACCCTTTACTCTAGTGACCCAGTGTGTTTACCGGGGTTATTTACAAGAGCCTGTGGGACTCAAACTCAGCTACGCCACTGCAAAGCTGAGCCCAGAATGGGTGACAACTCATAAAAGCTGTATCCCTGGCGGTTGCTGTGGTCAGTCAGAGACTCTGTACTTCCCAACGAGGTTTCCTGCTTCTAAAATTTTGGGAAAGGACCTTGTGAACCTTGTGAGCTTCTAAGCTTGCTGAGCTTTGTAAGTTCTGTGAACTTCCAGAGACTTGTTTTATTTACATCCTGGGTCTCCTTAGTATCTTCCCCTATCACAGAATGCTTCAATTCTGAAGAAATAGCTATGCAGCAGCTCTTCTCTGCAGATTTATTTTTTATGTATCTATATTTCCCACTCAAGATTGCACTGGTTCATACGTTTTCATTTCTCCACCTCTTTCCCATCTCTTCTCCCTCTTCCTCCTCTTTCTCCTCCTACTCTTCCTTTTGAGGTTCATCAGTGAAAATGGTAAACTTTAGCCACTATCCCAAAACCTTCTGATTTAACTAGTTTACTCTAGGGTTAGATATAACATATTTTCAAAAACTACCTTTACATGTTTCTAAATGTGCAGCCAGGGCTGCAGATCATTGTAAACATGGTACATGGCTTTAGGATGCATCTGGTCTTATAAAAACTTATCTACCCCTAAAATACTTTATACAAGTGTTGTCTGCATATGCACACACACACAAACATGCACACACAAACACGCACACACGAATACACACACACATACACACACACATGCACAAACACATGGACGTACATCTTATTTATTACCCATAATTTAAATTCTTGAAAACTACTTCTACGGGTAACTATCAACTGTGAAAGAATAGACAGGTCTGAGGAGCACTGTTGGAATGGTATGAGACAATCCAATTAGCCTTCACCTCATGCTGTGCAGCTGGCACTTTAAGCCCAGCTACCTCCAGAGCCAAACATTGATTGGTCTGAACCGACCTCATATGCATAGTGGGAACCCCAAACTAAAAAGAAGACAGTTCCCAAGTAAAAACAAGTACAGATAGGGCTGGAGAGAGGGCTTAGCAGTTTAGAGCATGTACTGCTCTTGCAGAGGACGCATGCTTGGTTTCCAGTTCCTAAGTCAGGGGACCCACAGCTGCCTGTAACTCCAGCTTCAGGGTATCCAATGCTCTCTTCTTGCTCTACAACACTGAGCTCACACATGTGTGCCTACACACGCCTATGCACACAATTAAAAACAATAAAATTAAGCTAGGTGTTATAGAGTGCATGCCTTTAATCCTAGCACTTGGGAGGCAGAGGTGGATGGATCTCTGTGAGACAGAGAACAGCCTGGTCTATATAATGAGTGCCAAGCCAGCCTCTACAGGGAAACACTGTCTCAAAAAACAGAACAAAATGGTAACATTTTAAATAAAACAATCACAGTCCCCCCCCAGTCTCAGCAGTACTTCTACTGGTGGCTTGCCTGCTGTCACCTTGGAGTGCAGTCGGTAGACTTGTCTCATTCTACTTTGATCTGACTTTCATGGTCCTTGACTCTACCCAGCTACACCACACAGCTACCCACAGCCTGCCTCACGTATCAGGAGACTGAGCATGGGGGTGTCAAAAGTTGCTCAAGTTTCCCTGCCAGAAACATTTTAGTCAGGTTCTGTCAGAATCCAAATCTTATAGTTTTGTTTTGGTTTCCTTTTTATATATATATATAATTAGAGGATCTTCATGTTGATTTAGCTTTCTGATTCTGTGCTCAAGTCTTTGACACCTTTGCAATGATTTTCTGATTCTCTGTAAGGAAAGCACACTTGATCCTGCCAGACACACCCAGCACACAGCGAGCCACTGCAGACATTGCTTTTTCGTTTTAGACAAAATCTTATAAAGACTTAGGTCTTGGGGTTGGAGAGATGGCTCAGTGGTTAAGAGCGCCAACTGCTCTTGCAGAGGACCAGGGTTCGATTCCCAGCACCCACATAGCGGCTAAGAACTGCCTTTAAGCCAGGCGTGGTGGCTCCTGCCTTTAATTCTAGCACTTGGGAGGCACAGACAGGTGGATCTCTGTGAGTTCAAGGCCAGCCTGGTCTACAGTGTGAGTTCCAGGCTAGCTGAGGCTATAGGGAGACCTGTCTCAACAACAACAACGACAAAAGACTTGGATCTCACAGCACAAACTCCTGGACGTCTCCTGGGCACACCCCATTCGGATTTCAGTGCTTTCCCAGCCTCTTCAGTATAAAGGTAAACAAGCCTATGACCAGGGGTTCAAGACAGCTTAAGGGAGGCTATGTGGCTATCTGTACAAGAATGTCCCCCATAGGCTCCAAATATTTGAATACTTGGTCTCCATTTGGCGACACTGCTTGGAAAGGGTCATGGAACCGGAGGTGTGCCTATGCTGGAGGAAGCACATGACTGGGAGGGGGGGCTTTGAGAGAGCGAAGTCGTGTCCCACTTCCTGGTTCTCTCCTGCTATGAACTTGAAGATGTGGGCACTCGGCTTTCATCTTCCAGTGGCCGCTACCACACCTCCTCTGCCCCAGTGGACTCGTATCCCTCTGGAACATAAGCCAAATAAATGCTTCTTTCTGTAAGTTGCCTTGATCTCGGTGTTTTATGACAGCAACAGAAAAGTAACTGATACAGGCTGTATTGTAGGACAGCCCATGATGGTATGTCAAACATTGGCCTGTTCTCAGTATCTCTAAGCACCATGCCCAGAAGAGCCTGTTTGAGTTCCATTTTTGCCAAACAACTGCTTTGAAAACACTTCTTCCGCTACTGTTCCGATTCTCTAGCTCCAGGGCAACAGATGTCAGTTTAGATCGGACGAAGATTGTTCTTTCTCCTGAAGTCCAGGACAACACTTGTTGAGCATTTGTGTGCAGGCACACTGAAACAGAGAAGCTGCTTTGCTGGGTCAAGGTTATATGACTATAGGAGCAAGTCCTGACTCAAGGACCTTTGAGGAGGAGGAACTTCTGATGTTCCAGGTCTGTGAGGACGAGAGAGCGCCTGCAGTTATAGCCAGCACTGGGTGCTGCTTATACCAGGCTTCAGCCTGTGCTTTCAGTATTGAAAGGAATAGCTGTTCCCCCTATGACTTCCAGCCGTTGCTATGGGCAACAAGGCACAATTCTTCCTGCGATCCCTTAATATTTTTCTTCTTAAATAAAAAGAGGGGTCTGGAGAGATGTCCCATTGGTTGATAGTACTGCCTGTTCTTGTAGAGGGCCTGAATTTGATTCCTAGCACCCACATGGCAGCTAACAACCACCCATCTCTCCAGTTCCAGGGGACCTGATGTCCTCTTCTGACCTCCTCAGGCATTGCAATATGGCTGCCCTCACATGAATGCAGGCAATACATTCATACACATAAAATAAAAATAATAAATAAAATGTTAAAAAATAATAAAAAGAGCTGGGACACACCCTAATCCAAAGATCTCAGGAGTATCACAAGGACAGAGATTCTGTTTAACATTAATTAAATTAAATTAATCAATAAAAAGAAAACTGTGGAGGAACCAAGGCCTGAAGCCAGAGTTCAGGGCAAGTATTTGGTGGTGGCTTACTCCCTGCTGGCACTCCAGCTAGGGCAGGAGTCTGAGGGGACCAGCGGGTCCAGCTAATTGGGAAAGGTGTCCTGAAGGCCTTGGGAGCCAGGAGCTGAGGCTCGAACACAGAGGGTACTGGCACAAGCCAGCAACCCACCCCCCCAACTGGAACCCCCAACTGGAACTCAGGAGAGAGTGGCTGACAGCAGAGGGAATACAGTATTCAGAAGGTGTCACACAGGTTGCTACCCACCCAGCTCCTGCAGAACAGAAAGGGAAAAGTGAACTATACCTTCCAATATATAACGAAAATCGAAAGCCTAAAACCTAGACAAGTCAACACTCCATACATAAGAAGAATATAACAAAGACACCCAAAGGGATCAAGGAAAGCAATTCTTCAACAAAGTGAAAAGGCATTCAAAATTTGCATCAGAATACAGGCAAAAAGCTAACCAAATGCCGAGAGCACAACAAAAGAACAATATGGGAAAAGCACAGAACAACTCCACACCAAACTCTATGGAGTTAGTGGAGGACACCTACCATGGGATCTCTGTAGAGGTAATCCAGGACACAGATCCCAAAATAACAATCACAGATATATTCAAAGAAATCATAAAACTAAGGGGAGAGAATGAAAAACTCAGAAAAGACCTAGAGGAAGACAAGGACAAACTTTGGAAAGAGCTAAAAGGAGAAAATGACAGACTCTGGAAAGAGCTAGAGGGACAAAATGACAAACTCCGGAAGTAAGTGGAAACACTGAAAAGATCCCATGCTGAAAAGAAAAAGGAAACCAATGAGCTACAAGAAAAGTTTGAGAAGCTCCAAAAGGAAATGGAAATTGTAAGGAAAACATAGGAANAAGGAAAACACAGGAAAAACAACAACAAAAAAGGAAATTGAACAGTCATCCAATCAAGAGGAAAGAATGGGGAAAAGCCTCAGAAGCAGAATGGAGGAAGCAGAAAAAAGAATATCAGACCTAGAAGACAACACAGAACAACTAAAAAGCTCAAGTAAAGACTATGAAAAATTTAAAAATACACAAGAGTGGAACAACCAAGAAATGTGGGACACTATGAAAAGATCAAACCTCCACATCACAGGGATAGAGGAAGGAGAAGAATCCCAAGAAAATGGTATTGACCAGATTGTCAACAAAATAATAGAAGAAAATTTCCCCAAACAAAAAAAAGACAAATCGATGCAAATACAAGAAGCAAGTAGAACACCAAATAGACTAGACCAGAAAAGAAACTCCCCCCACCATATTGTAGTGAAAATGCTAGATACCCAAAATAAAGACAAAATTCTGAAAGCCACAAGAGAAAAACAACAAGTTACATACAAGGGAAAACCTATCAGAATCACAGCTGACTTTTCAGCACAAACCATGAAAGCAAGAAGAATTTGGGCCAAAGCATTCCCAGTGCTAAAGGACTATGGATGCCAACCCAGGTTACTATACCCAGCAAAAATGTCGATTATAGTTGAAGGAAAGAGAAAAAATCTTCCACGACATAAATAAGATGAAAGAATACATGCTTGGTAAACCAACCCTCCAGAGAATGCTTGAAACAATTCAAAAGACTGAGGAGAGGAACGACTACCCCCTGGCACCTTGAAAGAAAGAATTTTAATAAAAACAGAAATGCAGAGGTAGAAACCTACACAAATAAATGCAAACATTTAATGATTAAATAATAAATGCAAACAAAATAAATGAAACCACTCTTCATAAAATACTTGAAGTAATTCAAAGGGCAGAAGAGAGGCGCAACAATCCTCAAACACCTAGGAAAAGAAACTAATAAAAACATAACTATAGGAGTAGAATCAGAGGCTAAAAGTACAAATGGATAATAAGGTGAAAGGAAGCAACATCCATCTTTCAATTATAACCTTAAATATTAATGGGCTAAACTCCCCCAATCAAAAGGCATAGACTGGGAGAATGGATTAGGAAACAAAACCCATCTATATGCTCTCTACAAGAAACCCATCTCAATTTCAAGGATAGGCACCAACTTAAGGTGAAGGGATGGAAGAAAATATTCCAAGCAAATGGTACCAAAAAGAAAGCAGGTGTTGCTATCTAATATCGGACAAAATAGACTTCAAAGCAAAAGAAATTAAAAGGGACAAAGAGGGCCATTACATCTTTATTAAAGGATCAATTGATGATTGAAGATCTCATAATCATGAATATATATGCACCAAACTCTTGTGCACCAAACTTTATAAAGATAATTCTTCAGGCTCTAAAGGCACAGATTAATTCCAGCACACTAACAGTAGGGGACTTCAATACCCCACTAAGTCCTTTAGACAGATCAACAGGACAAAGGATAAATAGAGAGACATCTGAACTAAATGATACAATACACCAAATGGACCTCACAGACACTATCAAATATTTCACCCAAACACCAGAGAATACACTTTCTACTCAGCACCTCACAGAACATTCTCCAAAATAGACCATATACTGGGACACAGGAAAAGCTCAACAAATACAAAAAGATTGAAATAATCATAATCTTATGCATTCTATCAGACTACAGTGCAATAATACTCAATATGAACATCAGGATAAACCCTACAACTTACAAGAACACATGGAGACTAAACAGCACTCTCCTGAATAATGAAGGGGTGAAGGAAGAAACAAAGAAGAAATAAAAACATTCCTGGAACTGAATGAAAATGATAACACAACACAGCAAAACCTATGGGACACTTTAAAAGCAGTCCTAAGAGGGAAGTTTATAGCTCTAAGTGACTACATTAAAAAAACAGAAAGAGCACAAGTGAATGATTTAACACTGCAGCTAAAAATACTTGAGAGACAACAACAAATGAACACTAAATACAGCAGACAAGAAGAAATAACAAAAATCAGAGCAGAGATCAATGAAATAGAAACAGAGAAAACCATATAAAAAATCAATGTATCCAAAAGCTGGTTCTTTGAGAGAATAAACAAGATAGACAGACCTCTAGCCCAGTTAACCAAAAGAAAGAGGGAACAACTCCAAATCAATAGAATCTGTGATGAAAGGGGAAATATCACAACAGACAATGAAAAGATCCAGACAATCATACGGGACTACTTCAAAAACTTATATTCTACTAAGTTTGAAAACCTAGAAGAAATG
>VZQC01000400.1:808915-841415 GCA_009823505.1 Rhizomys pruinosus
CCCCCCCCCCCCCGCTGGATGGTGGGACCCATGGGCTGTGTGGGTTTGGGCACAACTGCTTGCAAAATGGTTTTACATGAAGGATGCTTGTACTCATAAGTTACCACTTATTGTTAAAAAATTAAAAAAAAATAAAGAAGTAATAGCAAAAAAGAAAACCGTGATTCAGACTTTAAAGAGAATAGTACTTCCCTGGGAGGGGCAGATAGGCATAGACAGGATGACTGGGTGTTGAGACATAGGGCATTTGATGCTGGATGGTGACAGGAGATTATTTTATTTTATTTTAACTTAATTTTATTTTATTGGTGTTTTTGAGACAGTTTTAGTCCCAGCTGGCCTGGGACAGGAGACATTTTAAATTCTGCCCATTTGGCTCTTCTTTTGTGGACCCCGTTAGAATCCGGTCATCCCCAACCTGCCCTGAAATGCAGAACTCAAGGAGAGCTTTAAAGGCCATACAGGGGGAGCACACCACTTTGCACAGGGTACTTGACTAAAGGCAGTAAATTAATTATTTTATTTTATTTTTTTATCTATTTTTGTATGTGTATGAATGTACTGTCTGCATGTAGGTTTGTGTACCCATGTCGTGCAATGCTGCGGAGGTCAGAAGAGGGTGTCAGATTCCCCTGGAACTGGCATTCTCCTGCAATTGGAGTTACAGGTGGTTCTTAGCCACCATGTGGGTGCTGGGGATCGAACCCGGGTCATCTGCAAGAGCAGTTGGTGCTCTTAACCGCTAGGCCATCTCTGCTGCCCCTAAAGGCAATAAAGTTAGTTACTTTCTCGGGATTTCCATTTCTAATTTCTGATGTTTAATCTGCTGGTGCTCTGCCCCCACAGTGAAGTTGATTAGTGTTGTGGTGAAGCCACTCATCACAGAAGCTGATGCTGCCAGTAAGAAGGGCAGGAAGACTCTGCTGGTGGGAGTCACAGATGCCAGCTGGGGCATGGCAACAGCTTTCCACTGCAGGAAGCAGCAGCCCTCTGGTGTTCTCCTAAAAGCAGTGGTGTTGAGCACATTGTACCCTACATGGGCTTCTTAATTACAGAGCGAACTTACTGGTTCCAGTTGACAGATTCATATAATCAGTACTGCTTACTCCAAACTCTAATTTCCTTGTCTTACAACTCATTAAATTTGAAACATTATGATTTTCAAGTAGATGGCTTAGAGGATAAATAAATCCATTTTTATCTCAGAGACCTGGGTTTGAATTTGATCCATGGGCCTGTAGGCAAGTTCAAATCTCTTCATTAGGCAGTGTTTGTGAGATAGTCACACCAGACATATTCCACTGGTGCAAATAATTTACCATGATCCCATATATCCCAGGAACTCATTGTATTAGTAACTAACATATTTTATATGTATGAGTATTTTGCTTGCATGTATATAAGTGTTTCATGTGCATTCAGTGCTTTTAAAGGCTCAAAGAGGGTGTTGGATATCATGGAACTAGAGTTATGGATGGTTGTTTTTCACCATGTGGGTGTTGGGAATCGAACCCTGGTCCTCTGCAAGAGCAGCCAGTGCTCTTAACCACCGAGCCATCTCTCCAAGTCACTTACTGGTAACTTTTTTCTTTTTTACTATTATGACAAAATGTCAGAGAGAAAAGATTGGGGGGGGGTGTCTGGAGAGATGGCTCAACGGTTAAGAGCACCAACTGCTCTTACAGAGGACCCGGGTTTGATTCCCAGCACCCACATAGTGGCTAAGAACCGTCTTTAACTCCAGTTCCAGGGGAATCTGATGCATTGCACCGGGTGCACCAACCTACATGCAGACAGTACACTCATACACATAAAAAAATAATAAAAAAAATGTTAAAAAAAGCGATTTAGGAAGAAAGGGTTTATTTGGGCTCATGGTTAATGCAGGGATGTGGTCCATTCTGATGGGTGAGATGTGGTGGCAGGGACGTGGAGCCTCAGCTCACATTTCATTCACCATCAGGAAGCAGAGAATAGAGTAGTCAGGGAGTAGGGCTGGTAATAAAACGTACGGCTTACTCCAGTGTTCCACTCCCTACAGCAAGGCCCCCCCCCCAAAAAAAAAAAGGTCTACAACCTTCCAAAACATCACCACCACCTAGGGACCCAAAATTCACACAAAGGAGCCTGCAGGGACATGTCACATTGGACTCCAGTCGTCTTATTGAGTGGTATCTTCGCCTCTGCAGAGGCATCCTTAAGGCAGGAGACAGTGATTTATAAGACTTGAGAAGACGTTTCTTTAAAAAGTACATACTCCGATTTCTTTGTATTCCACAAATCAAAGAGGTCCTGTGAGCCTCTGCATTCTCCTGCACTGTAACTGGCTTTCAACAGCTGCTCAAGTCCCCCCCCCCCAAGTAGTCTGATCAGCTCCTTTTCTCTTTCTATTCTTATTTTTGTGCTGAGGATCAGTCCCAGGGCCTATGTACTCTAGATGCAGTCTCTGCTGCAGAGACACACAGCAGCCAGTAGGATCCACTGTTACTGTTTGACAGTAGTTCTTCAAAGAGAAGTCTCTGACCCAGGGCTTCTGCGTTTGCTAGTTTGGCAAGTCAATAACCATTCACTGTTAACCAGGTTAGCCCCACCTATGCTGAAGATGATTGACAGGAGAGCAAGGATTGTTGAATGTGTCAGGTTTCAGGTGCTTTTTGCTCTTCGAGGTAACGCTTTTAATTAATTTATTATTTATGTATTTTATTCGTCATTCGCGTGCTTGCGTGTCTGTGTGTGTGTGTGTGTGTGTGTGTGTGTGTGTGTTCAAGCTTGATTTGGAGCATGGTGTAGCAGTCAGAAGACAATGTGTGGTAGTAGGTGCTTTCCTCTTACTCTGAGATTCAGAGGTGGTGCACACTTTTAATCCCAGCTCTTGGGAGGCAGAGGCAGGTGAATCTCTGTGAGTCCAAGGCTAGCCTGGTCTACAAAGTGAGTTCCAAGACAGCTGTGACTACAGGGAGACCCTGTCTCAAAAAGACCAAAAAAATTGGGTTTTCAAGCTTGAGTAGCAAGCACTATCACCCTCTGAGCCATCTTGCATTTAATTACTTATTTAATTACTTAATTACTTAATTTTTAATAAGAGCTTATTGACATGTTTGAAAATCCTGAAAATATAGAAGAGAATACTACCCAGTAAAACACTCATTCCCTACCTCCCTACGTTGTTTTCTTCTCTGTTCCATTTTCTCTTCTCTTACAGAAAAACATTACTTTTTTCATTTCTTCTATAGCCTGCCTGATGGTTTTGTGTTTATTTAAGAAACAATAAATATGGATTCTTTCTTCTGTTTTTATATTTTTTATAAACAATAGCATATAATACATGTTGCTCTGATCCTGTGATTTATTTTGCTTTTTTTTTTTTTTTTTTTTTCCTTACTGGGATATTTGGGAAAACTTCCCACATCAATACACAGAAAATACCCTCATTTATAAAAGGAACTTAGTAACTTTCTGCTGTGTGTATTCTATAATTTACCCAGTCAGTTCTCTATTCATGAACCTTTGGAGCCTATTATTTTTGCTATTGCCAACACAACCGCAGTGAATAATCTGGCACCTTGATACACGAGTGCAAAATGAGTTTACGTTAAATCATTTTCCAATTGAGCAAATATATACGTAGGACTAATGCTCCGAGGCGGAGGGCTGGGTCCCAGGACATGTGACCACATCTTTCCAATTTCCTTTGATGGTACTCTTTGCCCGTTTGCCCTCCCACCAGCAGAGTACAGTAACCTCAAGCTGGAAACTGTGATTTGCCTTTTCTAGATCAGAAACTGTACTAGTCAGAGTTACAAACAGCAGAAGAGAGTATGTATGGCTAATTTAAGATACAAAGGTTTATCAGGATAGACAGGAACTAGTGCATAGACATTGGGGGCAGGGACAAGTGAATTAAAGACGGCCAGGGGCTTGCCAGGGAAACAGTCTTATGAGAACTGTGCCTCTGGGCATAATGCCTGTGGCTGCTGAGCCCTAACCCTTGACCTTGATCTCTCTCCATAATACACAATCACTAATCAACCCTGACAAGTGAAATGGGAGCTAATTTGGCTTCCATGGGATTGTGCAGTGAAGGGTTGGGAGGCTCTGCCAACCCCTCATTGTCTCCCTGCAAGAAAACCATTCAGATATTGTGATGTCTACCAAGAACACTAAATTACCTCTTCATTTTCTATTTGATTGGGATGCATCCAAATGTTTTTTTTTTTCTTGCATTATGTAGGCTGGGGGCAGGGGAACCTGTATTTAAAAGCCCTAGTGGCTTTAGGATCTGAATTGGACCTAGAATCTACCCCTCCTCCCTGCGCCAGGAGGGGATTAATGCATCATTTTAAGACCCAGTCTGTGAGTCTGCCTCATTTATCGACTACCTTCTGCATGCTAAGTAAGCACACACTTGGCCGAGGATTCCAAGTCAGGAAGTCTTCCATCTAATTCTGCTTCAGCTCTTCTGAGTGGTGGCTTAGCCCTGGGCAAGCCATTCTTCTTAAGCCTGTTTTCTCATCCGCGAAGCTGGGATGATAATATTGACCTACTTTTCCTCTTGTTGCAGGGACTCACTAATTGATAGCTGGAGAGAACTCTGGAAATACTTCAGAACCCCCTCTGCTTTGTTTCCGGGCCCCCTCCCACTGCCCCCAGCTCTCCTACAGCTTGTCCTATCATTTGGATTGGCTTATGAAAGGGAACAGATGAACGGTTCGGGTACAAACCTGACCTGCTTGGCATTTAAAGAGATGGTGAACCCCAGCTATGGAGGACAGAAAATAGCAGTCAGCTACTGCTGTTACAGGTTTCTGTGAGCCCCGTTGCCTCCAGCCCAGTAAGCAGGGGTCACAAAAGCACAGATGCTGGGTCCTAATTGCTTTCCCTGGTTGTCATCCTCATGCATAAATAAATGAGCAGCCCAGTCCTTGACGGTGACGATATGAATGGCTCACCCCAAACAGCTGTTACGGTGTCTCTGGTATTAATCACGCATTCCTTTCCATGGCGTCGACCTTAAGGCAGCAGTACCTTGCTTTCCTTCCAACAACGAGGAGCAGTTAGCTCTCAGAGGGAACGTGGGCACTTGCTGGGGATAGAGGAGCTTTGCTTATCATGATTCTACTCACAACAAATGATGACATGTTAGTATCATATTATAGTTAACGTCTATATATTTTATATAGATTTATTTTATTTTTAATCATAGGTGTGTGTGTGTGTGTGTGTGTGTGTGTGTGTGTGTGTGTGTGTAGTTTATGGGTGTATAAGCACAGGTGCCTTAGAAAGGGCAGAAGAGAGCGTTGGATCCACTGGAGCTGGAGTTACAGGCGGTTTGAGCCACTGGACTTTGGTGCTGGGAACCATAATTGGGTCCCCTGAAAGAGCAGTATGTGCTCTTAACCACTAAGCCATCTCTCCAGTTCCCCAATTATTATTTTTTAAAAAGATTTTATTTTACTTATGTGTGTGTCTGTGTGTGAGTGTGTGTGAGTATGCCACATGTGTGGGTTTGCCCATGGATGACAGGAGAGGGCGTCAGATCCCCTAGAGCTGGACTTACAGGTAGTTGTGAGTGATCTGATGTGGATACTGGGAATGAACTCGGATCGTTAGGAAGTGCAGCAAGTGCCCCTTCCCACTGAGCCGTCGTCCCTCAATCCCCTCCCCACCCCCACATTTTAAAATTAGTTTTTATTTGCATTGGGCTTCCCAATGTTTTCAAGCAGGCAAAAGTGGTGATCTGCATTCATGGTTTTTTTTTTTTAAAGGTCAATTCAGAGCTTTGGAGGACTTCTAAGATCTTAGAATTGGAAGATGGACTCTTTTTACTGTCTTTTCTTTAAATGATAAAATAGCTATCTCTATGCCCTTGGAGATGGAAGCAGTCCTACTCAGAAATGTTAACTGATCTATGTTCAGCTCTGAAAACCTTGCTATCCTCCACATACTATGCTAAGCATGGAATAGGACAGTGTCCTCTAAGCCTCGCTCCATGCTCCTAAGTAGATCTTTCCTCTGCTTTAGAAGGAAGTGGGGGGTTAAGAGAGGTTAGTATTGCTCAAGGGCACAGAGCCACACATTCAAGTCTCATTCTCTTCACTATCAGCTTTTAAAACGAGCAGAAACCAGAGTCCGTGGAGGACTGCTTTCCTGTGTTTGGACGGACAGAGGGGAAGCTGCCTCCCGCCTCTGGCATCGAGGTGGTTCTGTCTGTGTACTATCAGCTGTGAGAGTTTTACTTCTTTCTTCGTAAGAGGAGAGCTATGAACTGGTATGGTGGAGCAGCAGAGTAAGTTACTACAGGAGCACAGAGCACACGTGACTCAGTCTCTCTGCTCCAGTCCTGGGCCCACTGTCTGCCGTTGTGTCTCTCCTAGTGTTGGGCCCTGTGGGATCCCCTGGGCCTTGCATTCAGCTTCTCTCTCATTTCCACAGAGCTGAATCATCAGTCTAGAGTGTCTTTCTGCTAACCATCCACCCCAGGCCTGGCTTTGAACACCTGCCTTACATCCTTGCTTTGCGTCATAACCTCCACCGTGCCAGGGATGCCTGTGGGAGGGGCCAGTAGGTGCACACGGAGTGGGTTAGCACTTCGTGGGGTAGGGGGGAATCCAAACCAAAAAACTGGAATCTTTCTGTCAGCTTTTCTAGAGTGTCATTTGGTGTTTCATCTTCTGAACTGGGCGTCGGAATTGGGTAGTAATAAGAATCTAGGTATATTGCCCCTCAACAGATGACTGGATAACAAAAATGTGGTACATCTACACAATGGAGTTCTATGCAGCAGTAAAGAAAGATGACATCATGAGCTTTGCTGGTAAATGGATGGAACTCAAAGCAATTATACTAAGTGAAGTAACACAGTCCCAGAAAAAAAAAGGCGAATGGTTTCCCTCATTTGTGGATGCTAACACCAAATCCCCAGTTGGCAGGCAAACTGAGCAACTTTATTATTACATTTCATTGTATCTGAAACAACTATACTGTTCCAATGTGAACCTCTAAATGGGCTCTAGAATTTCCCTACCACTTATATTCACACATTGTAATTACCATATATGGATGGAAGACAGGTAGTCATATTCTAAAAAAAAAAAAAAAAGAGAATGTAAAGTTACACATCTTTATACCTGCATGCAAATTCACTGTTAAAATGTGAATCTCTAAATGTGTTTAGGAATCAACCTATAGTTTATTTTCAGAATTGGTGATTTTGACTTATGTGTGCATATTTTGGAATAATGTAAAATAAAAAAATAATAAAAATAAAAAAGAATCTAGGTATAAATGCCACTCCCTGTACACCTGTGCACAAGTCATATAACTTTTCAGAGTCTTGGTTTATTATTTGTAAAAGAACAATTGAAATAATATTTCCCTCAAGGGGTAGGTTTTCGAGTACCTTAAATGCACAGTTGTCAAATATTCAGAAAAAAATAATGAAGTGTTGCTGGCTCAGTTCTTGTCTGTATACTGTGGTGTTTTTAAATATGTTTTGGCACGACAAAGAGTCATTCAGCTTTGGTCTTCTACCTTCCACCAAGATGCCCATGAGGCTGACTACATAGACCATGGAGTATAAGAGGTAATAACTGTGTAAATCATCAACACAGTATTGTCATACATGGGAATACAGGCCTCTCATAGGTGCTCAATGCAATACAGATATTAACCAAAGTATCACCTGCTCCCCAGGTGACACTAATGGTTTCCTCTTTTGCACTTATTTATTTATTTTTAGTCTATATGGATGGGATTTTTGCTTGCATGTAAGTGCACACATGTTTTGAAGTGCCCCAAGAGGCCAGAGAAGACACCAGAACCCTGGAACTGGAGTTATAGTTGTTAGCTGCCATGTGGGTGGTGGGACCCAAACCTGACTCCTCTGCAAGAGTACCCAGTACTTTTAACCTTAACCACTGAGCCATCTCTCTAGTCCCTCTTTTCATATTTTCTTAAGCACCTTCTAATGTAGCTACTGTAGACAGCCTTTCTCTCCTCTAAGACTAAAGCCTTTGGGGAGAGAGTTCTGATCCATCCTTACTGAACCAAGTGCTTGTGAATATCCCAATCTTTAAAAGTCCTTTAGCTCTCTCTCTCTCTCTCTCTCTCTCTCTCTCTCTCTCTCTCTCTCTCTCCTCCATTAGCTGAGGCTGGCTCCTCTACCCACTTAACCACCTGGCTGACCCTGCATTAGTATATCTTTATCAGTATGTCCTCTAAATATTTGCTAACTCTCTCCCTTTTTATGTAGAGAGTGGGCCTCTAATTCTGGGCCTTCTGAGGCACATAATAACATTATTTTGTTTCCTGGTTATTTTCTATTTCTGTCAAATTATACTAATTTTCCATTTGTGGGACTAGTATAAAGTTTCAAAATGAGTTTAAATAAAAATTGCAAGTCAATTAAAAGCAAAATGTTAAGTAAATCAGTGCAGAGATGGCATTTGGACGTAATATGTTTTTCCAGCTTTGTGAGAATAATTGAAGTCTGAGTCATACCCATTTCCCCTTCTACCTTAGTTCTGCAGAAGCCAACCTCCACCCCAATGTATCCTTAGAGACTCTTATGAGAGACTGTTCTGTGGAAGAATATAGGAACTGGGTAGGAAGTGTTACTTTCATTTAAGGTCATTGGATCTCTCTATCTCTATAAAGTGACAGTGTTCAGACTGACTCAGAAGCAGAGCTGTGAGAGAACAGAATTAAAGGAAGGCAGGTGGTAAGATCAAATCATCCATGCATTCAATGCCTTCATTTGCCTACATCACACCTTGAACCCTGAAAAGTTACATAGAGAGAGGAGAAGCCACGGGAAACCCACTTGGAGGTGGCTGGAGTGAAAAAGGCCCAGCTTCCTCTACAAATCCTCAACTAGGCTCCAGAGCTTCTTAAACTTGGGGTTCATTGTTCACCTGGGCAGGGTCTAGATGTATCAGTTTCCCAGCAGCCAGCTCTCGCCGTTCTATTTGAATGGCGTCCTAAGCCAGCAATGCATATTAATCTATGACACCTTTTCATCCCTGCGTGTGACATTTAAGATGACTAAAACTTTCCATACCAGCTTCATTCTTCGTGTTATTACACCTGCCATTGATTTCATTGGCTGGCATTTAAAAGGGGAAGCTCGTTAAACAAAGCTGTTACGCTTGTGGTTTTACAGGTTGGCACAGCAGACAGGTCTAGGGAAGGAAGAACACTGCAGGAGTGGACAGAAATGTAATTCTTCTAACAACACACGTGCTTCTAGGGAAAAAATTCTTCTCTGGCACAAAGCATCAGGGGAGTATATTCTGGCACAAAGCATCAGGGGAGTATATTCTGGCACAAAGCATCAGGGGAGTATATTCTTCTCTGGCACAAAGCATCAGGGGAGTATATTCTTCTCTGGCACAAAGCATCAGGGGAGTATGTTCTGCCCAGGAAGCTCCTGATCCTTCTGGCCTTTATGGTAAGTGTGCAAATGATTTCATCAAACAGAAGAAGGGGTTCGATGAAGCCCCTGGCACACCACATGACATGTTTTGGGGTCTCAAGTGTGGTGAAATTAAGATACCCTCCCTCTGGCTATCAGACTTGAAACAATTGTGCCCTCCCCCAAGTTACAATTTCCCCATGAATCTCATACTAGGAGAGGGAAAAATCTGGGGCCTTGGTGCCAGAGAAAAAAAGTTGTCTTCCAGGAAGAGGTGTCACACAGTGTGACAACTCATCAGACCGCCTTGCAGGAGAGACGAGCTGGGGTGGGAAATCACTGGAACTCCTTATTTGTTCTTCTTTTCATGTGGCCCCATGGAAGAGCTTTTCCTTTTTTTGGAGTAGTTGAGACAGGGTCTCCTTGGAGCCCCAGCTGGCCTAGAACTCACTATGTGGACCAGGCTGGTCTTAATCTCACAGAGAACCACCTGTTTCTATCTGCTGAGTGCTGGGATCAAAGGTCTACCTGCCAGCATTTCTTTTGTCTTATATCATTGTCTTTAACCTGTGTATTGAGGACAGGTAACCAAACCTAGTTCATTAGGGGTGACAGGATCCAGACTCTAACCCTAAAAATTCCAGTGACAACTGCAGCACTGAGATAGCCATCCCAAAATTCTAGGTTGTCCATAGTCCAGTGGGTGAGCTCTGTGGACACGCTGACCATCTATTCAACCTCTCCAAATGGGGACCCTAGTAGAAAGGGGTCAGATCCAGAGAGAGAGGTGCCACAAGCCTTGTTTTTGGAGGTGGGGAGACAACAGGCAAGGGGGATGGTTTAAAATTAGTTTGAAAATATTGGTGGTCTGTATATAAGCTTTGCTTTCACTCCAGATTCCAGACCCCTCAAGGCCAGCCATCTAAGGGATTTGCACTGAGCACAGTTAATTTAAAAGGTGAATGGATGTGTGCTTTCATGTAGCCCTCACGCTGCGCACAGAAGGTCACTGTCATTTTAAATTTCTATGAATTACAGAAGTTCTTAACCCAAGGCACTTGGAAGAATCTATAAAATTGGATGGAAAAAATACTGCTTTTTACTTTTTACTAACCTCTGAATGAAGCTTAGTACTTCCTTCATTGGCAAACCCACAGTAGAATTAACACGAATTAACATTGTTATTAGCATTAACATATGAACATTAATAACCACTGAAGATATTTTCATATCACATTGATATTGTTGCAAAGAGCTGGAGATATTCATGAATTTCATGATTCTGGGTCATTGTATCACCATTTAATCTTTGAAATAGGTTGACAAAGATTACTATATCATTTAGTTGGAAATTATTTTGGTACCATGTGTTTTAGTTGCTTGGCTCATTGCTGTGACAAAATATCTGATGAAAGCAATATAAAGAGAGCAGAGTTATGTTAGTTTACAATGTTACAGTGTTAGTATAGTCCACCACTGTGGGAAGGGATGACCATAGAAGCAGGAGATAGTTGGTCCCAATACATCCACAGTCAGGAAACAGAGATGAATTTTTGTGTTCAGCTTGCTTTTTGCTTTTCATTTAGTCAAGGACTCCAGCTTATGGAATGTTATCACACATATTTAGAATGGTTCTTCCTACCTTAACTAACCCAGCCTACATAGTCCCATCATAAGCATGCCCAGAGATTAGTTTTCCATGGTGATTTTAAATTCTATCAAACTAGCAATCCAGATTAATCATCACAAAGAAGGGTGTGGTAGCTCACATCTTTAATTCCAGCACTTGAGAGGCAGTGGCAGGGAGATCTGTGAATCTGAGGCCAGCCAGGTCTATATAGCAAATTACTGGCTATCAGGCTACTTAGTAAGTCCAGGTTTCAAAAAGGAAATAATTTGGACTATAGAGATGGCTTAGCAGTTAAGAGAACTGGATGCTTTTCCAGAGTACCTAGGTTTAGTTCCTAGCATCGACATGGTGGCTAACAACTGTCCATTACTCCACTTCCAGGGAATATGATGCCCTCTTCTGGCCTCTTTGGGAATTGCATGCATGTGGTATACTTCTATCCATCCAGGTAAAATAGCCGGGTGTGGTGGCGCATGCCTTTAATCCTAGCACTTGGGAGGCAGAGGCAGGTGGATCTTTGTGAGTTTGAGGCCAGCCTGGTCTACAAAGTGAGTTCCAGGACAGCTGGGACTATAGGGAGACCATGTCTCAAAAAGACCAAAAAAATACACAAAAATAATAATAAATGAATAAAATGAAAGATTAACTATCATATCATATTTCAGTATAACTGCTTTCCTTTGCAATCCTGAGTTGTGCTTTGTCTTCAAAAGCATTGTTCAGGGACTTCTGGAGTTTCTCAAACACTTAAGAGGCGCTCTTCTCATATGTGAATGCTTCTACTCATGAGATGTTAGCGGGGTGTTCATCCTCGTTTGTGGGCAAGCAACTGTGCTCCCCAGCTTGTGCTTAAGTGGGAGCCAACTGCACTCTCAGCCTTCTCCCACACACAAGCACTTAGCTAATTGTGCTGAACACAGGGCCAGACCTCAGGGAAAGAGAAGTGGGCTGTCTGGACCCCTTTAGCAATCAATTATTCCCCTGAGCAGAAAGATGGATAGTTTCTATACATCCCAGCCCAGCAAATAAGCCTGCAGATGCTGCCTGAATTCCACAGCACAGAGTTGCCCCCAGCCTTTCTTTTTAATCTTTTTGACTAAAATGGGTGCTAGGGAAACAGCTTCCAGAGATGGGACTGGTGTGCAGGGCAAGGCCACTTTAATCCTTGTGCATTATGCTTCTGCCCATGCCCACTCTTGTCCACTTTCTGGTCACCAATCTGGATTGTGTACTTTTCTAAGATTTTCATTCCAAGGGAAGAAATTTTCTTCCCTGCAGGTTCTGAAATTGCCTTTTCTCTTACCAGAGACCCTTCTACATTTTCCTGTCCTTCCCTGGACCTCTCTAGTCCTTGATGACACTTGAGAAAACAGGTCTCTGCCTCTAAAAGATGAGTTGGATATGGGGAAGAAGGAGAGTTGGTTATAGTGTTTTTGCCTCTGTTTGTTCAGAGACCCTTGCAGCTCCAGAGAAGGCTCCAAGACAACTCCTTTTTATATCAAGTTTCCCCAACATGTTGCTACAAACCTATCCTTGAAAATGCAACCAATTCTGAGCTCAGCCTGGAATCTCAGAAGTTTAAATAACGCTTCTAGCCAGTTATGCTAGTGTTGAACTTCCTTTTCCCGTGTGGTTGCAGAGAGTTTAGCTGTCTTTCTCTCGCCCATTGGTAATTTGCTCTATACTTCTGCTCTTCTGGTGCTTTGGGGAGGATTCAGTCCCTGCTGTGTATTGAAGAGAATGTTGTCAGAAGAAACAATTTCAAATAATTACACACCAACACATTGGGTGAGCTAGAAGAAAGGTGTTTTTTGTTTTTTGTTTATTTTGTTTATTTTGTTTATTTTTTGGTCTTTTTGAGTCAGGATCTCCCTGTGTCCCCAGCTGGACTGGAACTCACTATGTAGACGAAGCTACTTGCCTTGAACTCACAGAGATCTGCCTGCCTCTGCTTCCCAAGGGCTAGAAGCTAGGAGAAATGTATAAATTCATATATATATATATAATATATAATATATATTATATTATATATTATATAATTAAATATATATTATATATTATATATATATAATATATATATATATATTATATATAATAGCAAGGTTGATTCATGAAGAGATAGAAAATCTGAACAAAGCAATAACAAATGAGATTGACTCAGTAATAAGAACAGAATCTCCAACCGAGGAAAAGCCCAGTACTTGATGGCATAACAACTGAAGTCTACCAAACAGAGAAAGAACTAATACCAGCTCCTCTCAAACTTTTTCAAAATCAAAGTAAAGGAAATAACTTCCAATTTCATTTCATAAGGCTAATCTTACCTCAATACTAAAGCCAGACGAGGATACTACAAGAAAATGAGATTACAGGCCAATATCCTGGGTTAACGTAGTTGCAAAATCATAGGTAAAAATCCTAACAAACTAAATTCAATATCACATTAGAAGGACCATTTGCCAGGACTGCAAATTAGCATGTTATGGACTTCATTAAGCACATGAAGAATAAAAGCCATATAGTCCTCTCAACAGATGTCGAAAAGTATTTAACAAAATTCAACATCATTTTGTGTTGATGCCAATACTCAGTACTTCTTTTCAGCTTCATGTTGGAAGTCCTGGCCAAGACCTAGACAGGAGAAAGAATCCAAAGGCATCACATTAATAACAGGAAAGGAGGGAGCAAGGTCATTTTCGTTTGATGATAAATGATCTTATATACAGGAAACTCAAAAGACAACAGCAACAACAAAGCCCTTGTTAGAACTGATAAGTTAATTTAGTAAAGTTGCTTTGGGTTAGGAGAAGCTAGGAGTTTGTTGTAACATTCCAGAAGGGCTCAAGTGAGACTCGCGAATGCGAGTCACAAGGATTTAGGCAACGAGTAGCAACGAAGAGAGCAAAAAACAGTCCAAGGTAATTTGGGTCTAGGTCAGCAGCATCCCAACTCTTCACAATCACAGAAGTTCTAATTAGTCAATGCCCTGGGAGGATCTTAACACAGGCTTGGTATTTTTCTGGGACTCTATTTCATGCTTCTCATTTCCATTTCTTCCTCATAGTTCCCAACTGGCCAGATCTTGTCAGAAGCGAGATGAACAGGAGCCTGATGTGGCTATCTGGGACTCAGAGCAGAGGAGAGGAGGGCAGAGAAAGCACCTACCCCATTAGGTGCAGGGCAGCGAAAGGGGTATAGCAGAGAGAATGAACAGCCAGGCTGGGCACCTGCTGGAGCACCGTGCATGTCAGCCAGTGTGTGGAGCAAGTCTTCAATGGTTCTAGGAAGCTTCACATGGACAGGTGAGTGAGCGATGATTTTAACTATAGACAGCAGAGAGGGCTGGGCGTGGCTCAGAGTTTGAGGCCTTGTATAGCATGTGCAAGGGCCTAGGCTCTATTCCCAACAGCATAAAACAAACAACAGACCCTGAAGACGTCATAGCAGAAGGTGGCTGTCACACGTTGGACGGTCTTCAGTGAAGTTCCATATCTTTGTAATGCGCACACCACTCTAGTGTGCAAAGTTCCATATCTTTGTAATGCGCACACCACTCTAGTGTGCCCGGGCTCCACAGAAGTCCTAACAATCAGTCCTGCCTCACAGAGCACAAGGACACACCTGAATCTTCTTTCTTTGTGTTAATGAGCACCTAGGTCCTTAATGACCATGTGGTCCCCTAGATTCCGAAAGAAATTAAGAAACAGAAAACAGTAAAGGAAAATGATTTAGTTACATTTGAGTAAACCATGGGGTCTGAGGAGAGAAATCCAATTCCCTATCCCTACCTTGCCTGCAGCCTTTTTACAACTTATAAAAACCAGAAGACAGGTGCTGGAGAGATGGCCTAGCAGTTAAGAGCTCCGACTGCTCTTGCAGAGGACCCAGGTTCGATCCCCAGCACCCACATGGCGGCTGAGAACCATCTATAACTCTAATTCCAGGAGAACTCCAGTTCCAGGGGAATCCAACACCCTCTTCTGACCTCCGCAGTGTTGCACGACACGGGTGCACTGACCTGTATGCAGACAGTACATTCATACACATAAATAAATAAGTAAAATAAAAATTTTTTTAAATTAAAAAAAAACAGAAGACAAAGGCCAGAGAGTATGTAAATTTAGCTGTGAGCCACTTTAAAGGATCCTTTTCCTGAGGGAAAGACAGATGACTCTGGCTTGGGTTGACTCCAATGTCTTCATTCTCTGGTAAAGGGACAGTTTTGCATGCGAGACTGGCACTGCGAGAAAATGTGTTACAAATTCTGTCTTTAAGACTCCATCATATTTTTTTAACAGTGTCTGTGTGTGTGTGGTGGTGGTGTAGTGTGTGTCTGTGTGTCTGTGTCTGTGTATGTGTGTGTGTGTGTGTGTGTGTGTGTGTGTGTGCGTGCGCGCACATGCCCATCAATGCACAGGGATGCATGCTATGGCGCATGGTGTGAAGGTCAGAGGACAACTTTTGGGAGTCGATTCTGTTCTTCCACCATGGGGGTTCTGAGGCTCGAACTCAGGTCCTCAGGCTTGCTGGAAAGTGCCTTAACCTGCTGAGTCATCTCTCTAGCTTGAGTCCACCATTTTTGAAAGAGAAAAGGGTAAGGGTGTTTATGGGATGCTGAGTGGGAAATCCCCGCTTCTGGGTCCATCAGGGTTTTGTTCCTAGGTCCATTTCTTTGGTAAGCATAGGGAAAAAGTCTTTTGCCCCTTGTCTTTGGAGTGCAAATGAGAAAAGGTGATGATCTCATAGCCGGAGGGGAGAACACAAGTGTCTTTCTTCAGAATATCTCCTTTCTCAGCAGCACCTCCAGCATGGAGTCTTAGTTACTAGGTCTGCCATCTTCTCTATCCCTTTCTTTTGCTCTTTTTTTAAAAAAATTATTTATTTATTATTTTTTTTATGTGTATGAATGTCCTGTCTGCATGTAGGTTGGTGCACCCGTGCCATGCAGTGTTGCGGAGGTCAGAAGAGGGTATTGGATTCCCCTGGAACTGGAGTTAAAGATGGTTCTTAGCTGCCACGTGGGGGCTGGGACTTGAACCCGGGTCCTCTGCAAGAGCAGTCGGTGCTCTTAACCACTGAGCCGTCTCTCCAGCCCCATGTTCTCTTTTTTGTTCTTATGCTTTTTTACTTCAGAAGTAAAAAAAAAAAAAAGTGGGCAGGCTTAGTAAAGCTACATAGCAAGGCTCCAAAGGTGGTGAAATAAGAGAGAATTCTGGGAAGATAAATACATTATCTCATTAAGGGGATATTCTTCAGGAAGCTTCAGGTGTATCATCTTTCCTGGAGATGGACACCTGGCCAGGTGATTAACAGGCCCAGCTCCATTAACTCTTAAAGGAGAAGATAGTGTTAGGATCAGGTCAAAAAGAGTTAATCTAGTTGAAGCAAGCCTGGTTCCCATGACTACCTTAACCACAAGAATACAATCCAACCCTGAGTTCCTAGTTCCCACAGCTACCTGAGGTTAGGATGAACTTTCCCAGCCCTGAAGGGAGTGCTTCCGACCCCATAAGAAGCCCATTCCTCTCCAAGGGGCTTCTTGCTGCTAAACACAACCAATCAGGTTAAAGGTCACCACTGCTTGCATTGTGTTTCTATAGCCATGCAATTGTGTATGTATGATGTTACCAAGTTCCTCTAGTTTGTGGTTTTTGGCTTTAAAAGTTCTCTATAACAGACAGTCGGGGTCACAACCATCCCTGTGTGGAGTGGGTTGCATCCCTGACACATCAATAATTGGCTTCTCTGATGTGTCAGTTTTCTTAATTGGGTTCTGGTGCACCAGCAAATTAAATAAATTTTGTATTAATCTGTGGCCCCTCATTGGTTTGTGAGTGTGGCAGTTTGAGCCCAACAATAATAGTATGTGTATCAGTTTTCTTTCCACTGCTATGATAAACACCATGACCAAAACAGCCTGGGGAAGAAGGGATTCACTTCATTTTATAGGTCACAGTCCATCATCGAGGGAAGTCAAGGCAGGAACTGAAGCAGGAACCTGGAGCAGAACTGAAGCAGAGAGCATGGAGGATGCTTGCTGGCTGACTCCCAGGTTCTCATTTAGCGATCTTTCTTACACATCCCAGGCCCACCTTCCCAGGGTTGGCACTACCCACAGTGGGATGGCTCCTCCAACATCAATTATCAAGAAAACATGTTCCCCAGACATGCCCACAGGCCAGTCTGATGGGAGAAAGTCCTTAGCTGAGGTTTCTTCTTCCCAGGTGTCTCTAGGTGTCATTTGACAGCTGAAGCTAACTATTAAAATATGGCCTAGCGGTTAAGAGCGCCGACTGCTCTTACAGAGGACCCAGGTTCGATCCCCAGCACCCACATGGCGGCTGAGAACCGTCTGAAGCTCCAATTCCAGGAGAACTCCAGTTCCAGGGGAATCCAAGACCCTCTTCTGACCTCCGCAGCGTTGCACGACACGGGTGCACAGACCTACATGCAGACAGCACATTGATATACATACAGAAATAAATTAAAAAAATAAATGAAATTTTCTGGGCTGGAGAGATGGCCTAGCGGTTAGGAGCGCCGACTGCTCTTGCAGAGGACCCGGGTTCGATCCCCAGCACCCACTTGGTGGCTGAGAACCGTCTGTAACTCCAGTTCCAGGGGAATCTGACACCCTCTTCTGACCTCCGTGGCATTGCACAACATGGGTGCACAGACCTGCATGCAGACAGTACATTCATACACATAAATAAAATATTAAAAAAATATGAAATTTTCTAACCCTTGGGGTAGATCAGAATGTCATGCCTCCACGTGGGCCCAGTGGTATTCCATTCTTTTTATCAGGAAGCCCAAGGAGGGGTGCTTGTGATGTTTTCCTTTCTAGTGCTATCAGGGAAATGGGACTCGGGGTCCAAAGCTGACTGTCCATCCGCGATGGCCTCCAAAGCTACTGTTCTCATTTGTTTTCAATTTCTGTGACAAAACATTCTGACCAACACCAACTTAGGAAAGAAAGAGTTTATTTAGCTTATATCTCCCAGATCATAGGTTATCACTTAGGGAGCCCAAGGTAGGAACTCAGGGCAGGAGCTAAAGCACAGGCCATGGAGGAATGCTGCTTGCTGGCTTGTTCCCCTGTCCCCTGCTCAGCCTGCTTTCTTTTACAATATAGCCTGCCCAAGGGTGGCACCACCCATAGTGGGCCAGACCTTCCCACATCACCCAACAATCAAGAAAATACCCCACACATATGGCCACAGGCCAGTCCAATGGAGGCAATTCCCCAACTGAGGCTCCCTCAACCCGGGTGGGCTAGTCAAGTTGACACTAAAACTATCCAACACAATTGACCCATTGTCAGCTTGACACACAAAACACATCACTGTTAAACCACAACCTTTCATTTCTTGTCCTAAGATATGATGTTAACATTAATATCACAACATAAAACAGTACAATCTTTTTTTTTTTTATTTCCGTATGTGTATGAATGTACTGTCTGCATGCAAGTTTGTGCACCCGTGTCGTGCAATGCTGCGGAGGTCAGAAGAGAGTGTCGGATTCCCTTGGAACTGGAGTTCTCCTGGAATTGGAGTTTCAGACGGTTCTCGGCTGCCATGTGGGTGCTGGGGATCGAATCCAGGTCCTCTGTAAGAGCGGTCGGCGCTCTTAACCGCTAGGCCATCTCTCCAGCAAAACAGTACAATCTTAAAAGCTCCACAATCCTTAAAAAATTCAAACACTTAAAAATTCAGTCTCCCGCCGGGCGTGGTGGCGCACACCTTTAATCGTAGCACTTGGGAGGTAGAGGTAGGTGGATCTTTGTGCGTTCAAGGCCAGCCTGGTCTACAAAGTGAGTTCCAGGCCACCTGGGGCTACAGGGAGACCCTGTCTCGAAAAGACCAAAAAAAAAAAATTCACTCTCCCATCCAAGTACCACAGAAATACATGCACAGCCATGTTTTTTTGCAGCTCTGTTCACAATAGCAAAAAGCTGGAACCAACCCAAGTGCCCCTCAACTGATGAGTGGATAGAGAAAATGTGGTACATGTACACAATGGAGTTCTATGCATCAGTAAAGAAAGATAACATCATGAACTTTGCAGGTAAATGGATGGAGCTAGAAGACATCATGTTAAGTGAAGTAACACAGTCCCAGAAAAACAAACAATGAATGGTATCCCTCATCTGTGGATGCTAGCACCTAGTTGTGCATGGTCCCTTGAGCTTTTGTCCAAGTAGTTGGGAGTGATGCATATTGGAAAGAACAACAACAACAACAGAAAAGACTGCATCAAAAAACTGACTGAAACGGTGAACTGCTCAAAACAGTCAACTTCCACATCGAAAATTTTGAGAAAGACTAAGAAAAAGATGAAAAACATGTTTGGCAGAATGCATGAGCTCTAGTGGGGTGGTGGGGTTAGGGTGGGGGACATGGGTCTAGATTTGATTAGTAACATAATCTTGTACAATACATATATATATATATATATATATATAATTAAAAAAGAAAAGAAAAAAAGTTCACAGTCTCTTTAAAAGTCTCTTAACTGTGGGCTCCTGTAAAATTCAAAGCAAGTACTGCATTTCAGAGGCACACCTAAGCAAAACCTAAGTCCAAAGAAGTAGCTCAAGGCTGGACATCTGGGACTCACTCACTGGCTTCTGAGCTCCACAGGGTCTCAGCAGCTCCCCTTCTCTGACTCTGCCGTCCGTGGCACACACAGCTCATCTTGCAGGCCCAGGCCAGCTCCATTCCACACCTGCTGCTGCTCTTGGTGGTCATCCCATGGTCCTGGCATCTCCAGAAACCTGAGGCCTCCACTGGAACAGAGACTGCACCTTCACCAGTGGGCTCTTCCAACCTCTCCTGGGGCAAAGCCTTAGGTTCTCTTCATGACCCCAGCTATTCTGGGGTCTTCACTACAACCGAGGCTGCACTTGGGTCACTGGCCTTTCCTAGACTCTCACAATGCTAAGCCTCAGCTGCTCTCTGTGACCCCTTCATGATTTCAACTCCAGAACCATGTAGGAGACTCTTACACATTACCAAGTCCTGCTTCCAGATGGAGACTCAGGTTCCCTCTGGACCACAGCTTCTGTGTACTGACCCTGAGGAAATTCTCAGAAAATTTTACCACAGAGATGCAGGTCTCCTGTCACTTACAGCTGATTTTTCAGCCCCAGCTAACCAGCATCAATTGTCCCAGTAAAGCAAATGTTTTTTAACTCAGGTTCTGTTCTCTTCTTAATGACAGCTATTCTTCAGCCTCAGCCAACCAGAACCCACAGATTGTTAATTCAAAATATCACACAAATGCTCTGATAGTCTCTGTTTCCCTTTGAAGCATCACAAACCAGGCCCGCATCATCTACAACTCTTTTTTTAAATTTTATTTATTTTTGTATGTGTATGAATGTACTGTCTGCATATAGGTTTGTGCACCCGTGTTGTGCAAAGCCGTGGAGGTCAGAAGTGGGCATCGGATTCCCCCGGAATGGGAGTTCTCCTGGAATTGGAGTCACAGACTGTTCTCAGCTGCCATGTGGGTGCTGGGGATCCAACCTGGGTCCTCTGTAAGAGTGGTAGGCGCTCTTAACCGCTAGGCCATCTCTCCAGCCCCACAAATAGTGATTTTGAACAACCATTTATATCCTTGTTACACATTTGTTTACCTATTTTGGAGAATTGTCTATTCAAGTCTTTTGCTTATTGTGTGCTCTGTGTGTGTGTGTGTGTGTGTGTGTGTGTGTGTGTGTGTTTGTTGAATTATACTAATTTTAAATGTATCATAGATATTAACCCTATGTCAGTTATATGATTTACAAATATTCTCTCACCTATTGATTCTTTCCTTTGAAGACAATATGAGGTTTTATTCAACCTGTATAATCAAAAAAATCTTTAGATTCTTGTTAAAAATGAACATTCTCAATTTTGTTTCCCAGAACTTGGTTTAAGAAACAAATAAATCAGAGCCAACTTTTCTTTTCTCTTCCTTCTTTCCCTTTCTTTCTTTTTCTATCTTTCTTTCTTTCTTTCTTTCTTCCTTTCTTTCTTTTCCTTTCTTTTTTTGACAGTACTAGAGATTGACATAGGGTCTCGAGCTTGCTAAGCAAGTGCTCTACCACTGAACCACACCCCTAAGTCGTCTCAGTTTTTGAGATGAGATGTACTAAGTTGTCCATGCTGGCCCTGAACTCGCTCTGTAATTAGGCAGGCCTTTAACATGGGATCTTCCTGACTCAGCCTCCCACATAGCATCAATGTTTCAATCAAGACTTCAGGCAATCCTCTCAAGAAACTCTGGGTTATATCTTAATGGACTTTCTCTCCTGTGAACACGCAGTGTAGGCACTCAGAACGCTGGGTGTTCAGGTCCGGCTCCTAGAGTACACTTGCTGATGGAGGAGAATTATCATCAATACATTGATATCTGGGTAGTTTGGGATTTCTAGAAGCCTCCAGGGGACACTTCTTGGGGTGGAAACCTACTTTCAGCAGAGTGCCCGGCTCAATTGTGTTTTTATTTTGAAAGTGATGCTTGTGTTTTCACATTTGAGAAGCGTTCTTCTCTGGTGAGATTGAGAACTTCAGAGGTGAATGTGAAATCTGGGCCAGGTGTCTCCATGTTGTGGCCTGGGGAAGTTGCAAGAGTCTGTTAGTTTATTTCATAGTGGGCCTGCAAAAGATTTGATCTTTGCTGGAGAGATACAAAGGCCTTTTTCTGTGGAAACTGCAGCACCCGTTTAAGTTTTCTAATTGCTTAAAGCACCTGTCTTCTATCACTAGACCATCACCAAAGACCTTAACACAGCTCCTCACAGTGACCCTGGACCACATGAAACAGATTCTTTCCTTAACATGATTAACTTTTCCCAAAGATCATTAAACATTAAACAGTATTTTAAGATGATTTCTAAACCACCTTCTATCATATGGAGGCATAGTTATGCCTCTAACCACAGGAAAAGATCAAGAAAGTTCCCTGGAAAATATACAAGTAACATCTCTATCCATCAAACAGCTCGGGCATTTACAAATGAGTCTAAGAGAACAGAGACTTGTGTTTAGGTGCCAGATAAGATCCTCTGGCCAACTATTCGTGTGTCTGTGCATTACAGCATACGCGCGCACCATCGTATACGGAAAGAAAGGAGGGGACGGAGAAGTTATCCTCATCATTTGCTCATAACAAGAACCTACTCATGCTAAAGTGTCAACACACCTACTGAAAGGAATCTTTGAAATCCCATTTGCTTAGTCATATAGACAAAGTTCTGTATAAGTTTTTGTGTCTGCCAAGAGATTTTTTTTTTTCAGTATAACTGAAGATTTTACCATGGGGGAATGTGACTTTGAGAATAAAGGCTGCTATTCTTTTTTAAAGAAAATTTTTATTGAATTTTTTGCAATTTCCATACAATATATTTTGATGGCCTTTAGATCTCCTTTCCTATTGACACATCCCCTTCCTGGCCCCCACCCAATTTTATACATATATATATATATATATATATATATATACATATGGTCTGTAGAGTCTAATTTGTGTATTTACATCCTTTGGTGTGGGTCCACCCATTGGAGTCTGATTAACTTACCAAGAGACACATCCTTGACATGGACTGCCTCTCTCTTTCCCTGCAGCTGTCAATTGCCAGTATTTCCTCAGGCAAAGTTGGGGTTTCTTACCCACGTCCCCACAACTATGTTGGAATTTTGTCTAGTTGGAGCTTGCATGGGACTTGTGTGTGCTGTCACGATTTATGTGAGTTTAGATGAGTAACTTCCCAGCTGTCTGGAAAACTCTATTTCCTTGTGATCATCTACCACCAGCTCTGGCTCTTATAATACAGACCGGATACACTGGAAGAGAATGTGGGCTTATTGAGTTAGAGTATGCCAGGGCCCAGGTTAGCGCTTGGGCCTTCTTTTTTATGGAGTCAGGGGGACAAGTTGGTTGTTAAGGGGCAAAGTATGGGAGGCTCTCTGCTTTGAATATATATATATGTATACATATATGTATACATATATATACATATATATATGTATGTATATATATGTATATATGTGTGTATATATATATATGTGTATGTATGTGTGTGTGTCTTTTTGATACAGTGTCTCCCTGTAGCCCCAGCTGTCCTGGAACTCACTATGTAGACCAGGCGGGTCTTGAACTCACAAAGATCCACCTGCCTCTGCCTCCCAAGTGCTGGATTAAAGGCATGCCCCTCGACCAGCTCTCTGCTTTGATTAACAGGCTTGGATTATGTAAGCCTTTGCTTAATGCATGTACCCCTTCCCGTGATTCATCTGATTTTAATCATATTTGTGCCCAATTATGCATAGGAATAAGATAATCAATAAGAAATTTTCCCTAAGAGTTAACTCAGAGAACACAGTTTGCTTTACTATGTGTGCATCCCGGACCAGTTCAGGCCTAATCAGGCCCTTGACTCTTGTTCCAAAACATGTTCTGGAACATTTGTGAACAGAAACCACCCATAAAAGAGGAGTCAACAAGAGGTTGCTAGAGGTGGAGAAGCTCACCCTCTTGTTTGAGGTGGGGTGTGGATGCAACCTAATACAGGTGGGGGTCATCATAGGTTGCCAGGTGTGTTGCTGGGAAAGAGGTATTTGCATGTAGTCCAGGTTAAACAGTCTCAGGTTGCTAAGCTATGCTTCCATGTTGCCCACCTAGATCTGATTCTCATCACTGTCCTGCTGAGAGGCACTCGTTTCAATTATATGAAGGAGGATCAGAGATGCAAAGTGACGGGAGGAACATCACAGAGTGCAGGAGATTCTCTTGGTGTGTGAACTGAACTTTCCAGTTAGAAAGAAGTCACCCTATTTAAATACAGTACAAGGCTTACTGACTGATCAGAACACCTTGATTGTGGAGAGCTAGAATGTTTAAATCCAGAACCAAATCATCTTGGGCTATCTTTAGCCCTGTCTAGCCCCTCATTGTTCAACCCTTGTCTGACCCAACATTCTTAGACTGCATCCTTTTTCAGTGTATTAACAAACCATCAGCTTCCACCAACCTGAAAACTAAGAATGTCGTCAGATAGAATCTCAGAGATTTCCTGCTTTGTAGTCACTCACCTAGCTTATGTTTCCACTCATGTATTTGACAAGTACCTTGATTTATGATTTTCTTCTTTTCTATAATTTACAAAACCTTTTATGAAACTCTTTCTATGTTGAGACATGGTATTTGTGGCATCCTGAATCTGCATTTCCCATTTTGGGTCTTTCTTATTTGCCTCCAGAATAAACCATTTCTTATTCTCTTTAAGGTGAGACTTATGTTCTGTGTTGGCAAGTTTCAGAGCTCACAAGGATTCTTTTCTATCACACAGAGAAAGCCCTCTACGGCAACCGACCAGGTAGAGATGTGATGGTTAAACCTGTCAACTTGATGGGATTTAGATAATTATGGAAACAAATCTCTTCAAGTGTATGTGAGGGATTATCTAGATTAGGTTAAGCGAAGTGAGAAGACCCACTCTAAATGATGCAGTACAATCCCATGGCCTAGAGCCCTGGACTGAATAAAAAGGCAGAAATGAGCCGAGCACCAGTGTTTATCTCTCTGCTCCCTGACTGTGGCCAGGCACCTCCTCTGCCTGCCGCTATGCCTTCCCTCACAGACTTGATGGACTGCATTCCCTGGAATTGAGAGCCCCAATAAACCCGTCCTTTCTCCACGTGCTCTTGTCAGGTATTTTAACACGGCAATGGACAACTAACTAATACAGATGAATACTTTTAAACTATTGAAGGGAGGGAACAAAATTGTTGTTTGATACATACAATGCTGCTAACAAGAGTCACTTATGTCCCATTTATGCCTAATTACCATATACTGCAATAATTAGTATGATTAACTGTCTGACAGATGAGTTGGTTGTACATTGTATTTGATCCAAGCAGAAAGCACAGCACATATGGGCTTCATCTCCATAGGTTCTTGGCCTGGAATATGGTCATTTGTTCAGAGTTAGGACAAATTACAAGCAATGCTGGTCCAAAGTTTCAGGCAGCCATGACTAGTCAAGACACGGAACAAAGTGGTTACACAGTCTCCGTGTTGATGGCAAGTGAAAAAAACCGATTAATTTTCTAATCATTACCCCTGCTGTGCATGGGTATCATTAGAAAAATGAGGTGGGGAGACAGCTTAGTCATAAAGTGCTTGCTGCCCAGGTGTGAGGACCCATGTTTGAGCCCCAGAACCCACATGTAAAAAGCTAGGTTTTGGGGTGCAAGCTTATAATCCCAGTCCTAGAAAAGTAGAGACGGAAGGATCCCTGGGGCTTGCTGGTCAGTCAACATAGCTGAATCAGCGAGTTCCAGTTAAAAATGAGAAACAAAACCCCGCCTGAAAAACTGTAGACAGCATCCTGTGGAACCAGCTCTAGCCTCCACATACATGCGTGCATACATGGATGCGCACCCCACGTGCACATAAACACAAAACATACATGTACACACCAAAATAGAGAAGAAAACATGCTTGATTTAAGGGATTGATTCCTACTTTAATTACTGAGTTTTACGTTTTCTTCTTTTTTTTTGTCTTTTTGAGACAGGGTCTCCCGGCAGTCCCAGCTGGCCTGAACTCACTTTGTAGACCAGGCTGGCCTTGAACTCACTAAGACCCACCTGCCTCTGCCTCCCAAATGCTGGGATTAAAGGCGTTGCACCACCATGCCAGGCTAGTTGTACATTTTGTGACTGAAGAAAGGAGCCTTGTATCTGAGTTGCTCCAGGGACAGAAGGGAGGCTTGTAAATGGTTGGGTGTGAACAGACGTGAGCTACCATTATTTGCTGGGCTCATTTTTTCCTCCTTATTCCTAAGATGCAGATAGTAATCACCCAACTTGACATTATTTAGAGCCCCAGAAAGAACCCTGAGATGAGAATTTGGAGCCTGGATTCTTCTTTTGGACATAACGTAAAGCAGCTCATACAGTGCAGGGCTGATGAGATGCCTGCAAGGTGTGGGTCACCAGTCCACAGTGTCACTAGGACTCTCTATAAGGGATCTACTGCTACGTAACAAATCACTCCCCAAATGAAGTAGCTCAGTGCAACAAGTATTTGCAAGACACACATTTTTTACATATTTAGAATTTGGGAGTGGCTTATTTGTATGAAAAAAAATCTCAAAAACCTTTCAAGGTACTAGGCAGGATGTTTATCCTGTGAAGGTTCAGCTGAAGAAAGGAGGCTTTATCTGAGATGGCTAAGCTGCACAGCTGGTGAACTGGCGCTGGTGATTAGTTGAGAATCTCAGCTCACTGCTGTGTGTACTTCCCGAAGAGACGTCTGAGTGTCATCCTCTCACAGTGCTGACTTTCTTCAGAAGTGACCCCAAAGAGAAACAGCCACAGGATCCCTCAGGCAGCACTTTGTCCTGTCCTGATCAATTGAAGTGAGACATGTAGTAGAGTTCACGTTTGTCGAGAGGAGACTCAGTCTCCATCCCCTGAAGAGAAAAAGTTTAAAAGATTTAACATATTTTGAACTACTACACACTCTGCATGAAACTTAAGGAACGTTCCTCAGAAGATTCCTTTTCCTGGGAGGGGAAGAAGCTGAGTTATCTACGAAGCCTCATTACTAGAGGTTGAGTATTCTGGATGACACCTTGTGAATAAGAATGAGTGAACGAGGGGCTTAGCTGCTGTGGATATAGAAGTAGCTTACTTGGTAGAGTGGTTGCCTAGCAGGCCTGAGGTCCTGGGTTTGACCCCCAACATTATATAAAACTGGGTTTGGTGACACACACCTGTAATCCCAGCACTTGGGAGATAGAGGCAGGGGGATCCGAAGTTCTAGGTCATCCTCGGCTAATTATCAAGTTCAAGGCCAGCCTGGGCTACAATGTCTGAAAAGGAATGAATGAACCAGAGGGGAAGCAGCTCAGGGGTCAGTGCCTAAAGCCCAGAGGTCTTCTAATGGCTGGTTGCCCTAGACAGATTCCAGCCTAGAGTAGAGGCCTTGAGGCCTGGGCAAATGCTAGCCTTCCTAAGGATGTGAGCACTGTTTGAATCCAGCTTTTCCCTTACTGAATTTTCATTTGTTGTGGCCAGAAGAATTTGTCCCTGTATTGTCTAGTTATAAACATGGCTGAGGGTTTGTTTTTTATCCCCTACTTCCTAAGACCTCTCCCTTAGTTGGACTAACAAATGATTTCTAAATGCCATGTAAATGTAGGTACTTAAACATATACACATACACTTGCATCCACAAAGATAAATTGCACCTGTCTGGGCTGTGCTATTTTTGGTGCTAACCTTCATTTATAATGCCATATTGATGTAATTACAGTGCGTGGTGGTGGATCGTGATTTCAGAATATAATCCTAATCACCATCAGAAGAAATTCGAGAGAAAAGATGAAAAACAAACAGAAAGCAATTAAAAAGTCCTTGTAAATCAGTTTTCCCATGGCCGCTGCCCGCACTCGGGTGGCTGGATGTTCGGCCTCTGGGCAAATGCATGTGTTTGTGTTTACCTATGTGTGCCTGCATGTTCTTCTCTTATTGAAGTCCAGGCCTGGGACTACTGTAAGGTTGTAGCCCACCTAAGTCAGGGATTTCAAGAAGCCAACTGAGTCAGAAGCCCCAAGAAATAATTACCCTGGACTGTACTCCTTCGATCTGAGAAAAGTTGCTTCAATATCCTGCAGCATTACCTCACCAGAGACCAGAGCCTGTCCTCAGTCTCTCTTGAGTTGCTTCTACTGATAGCAGCCACAGACCCACCTATGCCCATCCCCCCATCTCCTGACCCCCCATTTCCTTGTAAACTCACTCCCTTCTGTGCTCCCATTTGGGGGACACTGTAATGCTGGTCATCCTAATCTGGACACAGGCAGGCCAACCACCATGCCTAAAATAAACCCGACTTCCTTTTCGGCTGAGTCCTGACATTTTTCTCCTCTCTGTGCTGAGTGAACCTAACAACCACAGTATGAATAAGTGGTTTTGTTACTCTGAGACGACTTTCTGTTCGATATAGACTTTTTCTGTGTAATTATCTGTGGACTCAGTGGCCAGAGGGTCTTGGACACAGAATATCTCTGATGACACATGTTGTTCCCCTCTGTCTTCTACCCATTGTCTATTTGTAACGTCCTTTCACTTCCATCATTGACTGAGATGCTTGGGAATTCAAAAGCATCCTACCGTCTCTGCTGGGAAACTTGCCAGCTAGCAGGGCAAGGATCTGGGTTGCTTTGTTTGCTTTGTTTGGGGATAGACAGTCTTTCCTGCTTGCTATTTTCTTCTTAAAAAATCAATTATTTTTATTTTATATGCATGGATATTTTCCTGCACGTATGTTAGTGCACCCAACTAATTTGGAGGCAGTCTTTTTTTTTTTTTTTTTTTTTTTTCTAGAAAGTTCCCTGGGGCTATCGCACATAAAAGGCCTACTTCGAATAGCATATTTGGACATATTGATAAAAACATTTCTTTCATGCTTGGCTATTTTCCAGACTAGGGAAGAAGACTTCAGAAAAAAAAGGGAAGAGTGTTTTAAATTACAATTATTAATTTTTTGACTGAATCTCCCAATTTTATTCATTCATTACTTTGAGTAAAAGCCCTGTTGATTTTTTATTTACCTCCCTTTGGAGACAGGGTCTCTTATGTACATAAGGAGGCCCAGGCTGGCCTCCAACTCACTATGTAGCTGAGGATGACCTTGAACTTCTGATTCTCCTATCTCTACTTCCTGAGTTATGGAATTACAGGTATACACCACCAAGCCAGGTTTACAAAGTGCTGAAGACCAATCTGGGATCTTCATGAATGCTGGGCATGTGCTCCGCCCATAGAGCTACCCCCTCATCCTGGCCAGCTTCTGAGAACACATATGCTTACATTTACCATCCGCACATTCATCCTGGTGTCTGGCAGTTTCTCCTTTGTGTGTTGAGGAGCAGAGCACAAGCCGAAAAGGATGTTGGAGGAAACCTGTGAATGGAGAGAGTTCCATTCCTGTCTGTCTGTTGGTTGTATCTTGTTTGTTTTTTCTGTTTTGCTTCTTGAGACAGACTCTTGCTCAAACACCGGGGCTGATCCTCCTGCCTCAGCCTCCTGGTGCGGGGATTACAGGTGAGTGTCACCGTGTCTGCTTCCAATCCCTTTTTACCTCTTCATTCAAGTTTCACACATCTAAGTTTTTGAGCCTCTCAGCTGACCTGTCTCTCCCCCATCCTACATTTCTTTTGGGTTGACAAAGAGGAGAAGTTGGGGGCTGGAGAGATGGCTCAGCAGTTAAGAGCACTGAGTGGTCTTGAAGAGGAGCCAGGTTTGAGTCCCAGCACCCACATGGTGGCTAACAACCATCTGTAAGTCTTGTTCCTTGGGAATCCAACACCAACTTCTGACCTCCATTGCATGGGCCATATTTACATACACGCAGACAATACACTCAAACACATAAAATAAAAATAATAAACTATTTTAAAAAGAGGGAAAATTGGAAATATGGTCTTTAGCAATCTTATATTGGGGCCAGCTCTAAGGTTGCATAGTATCAAGTGTCACTGCAGGAAGCTCTTTCAAACAGTAGGGTGAGGGAGGGGGTGTCTTTGTGTTGGTCTAGACTTCTGTCTGATAGTCACATACAAAACTGGTTAATTCCAAGGAATTATTATTATTATTATTATTATTATTATTATTATTGGTCTTTTTGAGACAGGGTCTCCCTGTAGTAGTCCCAGCTGTCTTGGAATTCACTCTGTAGACCAGGCTGGCCTTGAACTCACAAAGATCTGCCTGCCTCTGCCTCCCAAGTGCTAGGATTAAAGGCATGTGCCACCACAACAGGCTTTTTTTTTTGGTCTGCCAAGGAATGCTTTTAGGGGCTAGAGCCATAGATCAGCACTTGATAGCACTGTGCCTGCGCTCTGCTGCCAGCACCCGTATGGAAGCTCACAGTAACTTCTATTTCAAGCCAGATCTGACACCCTCTTCTGTCCTGTGCTGGCACTGCATAACAAGGGTATTCTTACATACATTCTGGCAAAATACTCCTCGTTCATATAAATAATTAATTTAAATGACAATTTTACAACATCTATCTATCATCTATCTATCTCTCCCTCCCTCTCCCCAGGAATTAAACCTAGGACCTCACAAGCTAGGCAGGTGTTCTACTACCAAACTCTATCCCCAGTTCCTTTAATATTGTAAATATATAATAATAGCAAATTTTAAATACAGATTAGTGTACATTGATTCTTTTTATGGATCCGAGACACTGAGAGCTGTCCATTTCCTCTAATCCATCTCACCTCCTTCAGTCAGCTCCCTGGCCTCTGCTCTGACTCTTTCTGAGGATCATCTGCTTGCATTTTTTTTCCCATCAGGGATGATGATTCTCCAGGTCTGTGGCAACCCCTGGCATCCTAATGAATTAACTGCTGAGGATTGCTGTGATAAAAGTATGGGGTGGAATCCGGTGAAGTGTAGCAAATTATTTTATCTCCTGCTCCCTCCTAAGCCACAGTTGCTTCCTATTATCTCTGCGTCAAATCTTGCTGTTTGATCCTCAAAATCTAAAAGTGGCTTCCGTGTGGTTTTAGGGTTTAGGAGGTGCCAGTTCTGCCATAAATTCCTGTGGTTGAGCCACATCTGCTCACCACATCCTAGAAATAAATGTGGCTCAAATCTTATCCCTGTTCACCTCTATGTTGTGGCTAGAGGTACTCCCTCCACTCATAGTTCGCCTCCTCTTCCTGTAAAGCCCACTGTGTCTGAATGGGCAGCTTCCTCCACACCATGCTGATGTTGTTCCGTTTGTAATTCCAAGAGGAACTGCAGCCAGCTTTTCACCAGAGCATGGCAAAGCCAGCTCCAGGCACTACAATTAGATCAAGAAGAAAGCAGAGCTACTGACTGGCATCAGACAACTTTATGTCTTCAGGTGCAGTTCCTCTTACTATGTAGCACTGGGTGGCCAGGAACTCCTATGTAGGCTAATCTCTGTGGCCTCAAACCCAGACAGATCTGTCTGCCTCTGCCGGCCTACTAGTGGTGGGATTAAACGCATGAAGATGTTATAAAGAGACACTGTGCCCCTCCCCTTGACAGTCACACTATTGAGGCAATGGACCCTAAGAAACTGGAATTTCCGCAGGAGTTTCACGCTCGGAGAAGCAACAAGTTGGGTCCTGGTGTCAGGCAGAGGGGAGAGCTTGTCTTCTGGAAAGTAATTTCATGCAGGTCTGACAACTAGACACACCACCTTCTGGGAGAGACTGGAATTGAGACAAAGATGGATCAGTGATGGGCGGGACCACATCGTGACCAGGACTGCTTCACTGTGCACACCTCTTGCCCTCTATTTATTTTTTTCGTGGGGTTCAAACAGACTTTATTGTTGCAATAGTAAATGAACCGGGGATGTCATCAGTCGATCCTGGGATGGGTCAGCCTACCAGATCCCTGCCATTGAAAAAGCGCCCTCTATTTAAGCCTGAACCTTATGCCAGAACACTGGGCTCCCCACTCCAGAAGATGGACTTGGGGGTCATTGAACCTCTTCATTGCTTTCTCCAATGTGGTCATATTGAATATATCTCCTTTCTCTGTTTACTTGTATCTTTTGTTGGCATCCTGGGGACATGTGGCCAAGCCTGGCTTGTCAGGGCTGTCAGGGCCCAGGCTCCAACCCTCACAGCTTCAATAGCATTTTGAGCAGACAAGGGAGAGCCAAGTGTCATTATACCCTTATTTGACAATGTGACCAGGTATTGCTGATAAAGCAGCCTGGGTAAGGCAGAAACAAAGGACTTGGACCATGGCAGGCAAGCTGTAAATCTTGTCAGCTGTCTGGACAACATGGATGGAGAAGAGGACAGGAAGTGTCATCCTCTTTGAGCCAGGGTCTAGAAGGCCAGCTTGTTCAGCAGTGGAGGGCAGCTGTATGGTAGAAGTGGGCGGAGGGGCTTCAGAAAGAATAGGAAAACCCAGAGTGTCAGCGAAAACATACCTAGGCTTTTGTTTAGCCACGATATCTGAGAAAGAATTAAAGAGAGGAAAAAGGAAATTCATGCTTAGTGCCAGGCCACAGATCTGAGTTCAGATCGGAGGGTACCTCATTTCAGGCTTGTGTCCCAGGACTAAGGATGAAACCAAGGACACTGGTTAGAAATAAATACAGACAGTTTATTAAGAAAGGAAAAGCACTTCTGCAAATAAGAGTGGGCCAGTGAACTGAGGAAAACTTCTCCCACAAACAAGGCCATGAGGTGTACAGAGCTTTAAAGGACATGTACCTAGAACCCTTCTCTCCCATTTGTACAGTGCAGGCTTTTCCTGAGCATGCTCTGTGTGTTGTATGAAGCCCAGGTGAGGAAGGGCTTCCAGTCTTCCTCTGCCCACACCCCTCTTTGCTAATATGTTAATGCTGGGAACTGAGTCTGCCAGAGCAGTCAGTGGTCTGAACTGCTG
>VZQC01000400.1:846415-872825 GCA_009823505.1 Rhizomys pruinosus
CATAAAAAATGCAAAATGCATTTAGTCCAACCCCAAAAGTCCCCATAGTCTCCACCAGTTTCAATGCCATTCAAAAGTCCACAGTCCAAAGTCTCTTCTGCGACCCAGGCCCAATCTCTTAAACTGTAAGCTCCTGTAAAACCAAAAGATAAATTACAAACTCCCAATGTACAGTGAAACCGAATACACATTCCCATTCCAAAACGGAGGAATAGAAGGCATAGTGAGGATACTGGACTGTCAAAAACAAGACCGAAAACCAGCAGGGCAACAACCAAGTCAGTAGCTCTACATGCAACATCTGGGACTTGACTTCCAAGGGCTTAGATGGCTCAGCTCTTTCCAGCTTTGCATGCAACATAAATCTCTTTACTTAGGCGGGTATCACTCCCTGTATGCAGCTCTCCTTGGCAAATATCGCACAGGTCTGGTATCTTCGATTGTCTTCTTGGGGTCTCCTCTGCCAACCAGGCTTCACATTCACAGCTTCATGCAATGGCCTATCAGGGCCTACTTTACGCAGGGACACCCCTGCTGCCTCTCTGCCTGACCTTGGAGGCTCTCTGAAACGTGGAGGAAGAACTGATGACCCTTCACTATCTTGCAAACTTCATGCCTCTAAAGCCAGCACCACGTGAATGAAACTGCTGAGTTTGGACGTAAGTTCCGGATGGAATCTCTATTTTAACCACGTTTAGCAATTTTTCTCTGCCCTGGACTTTTGGAGGATTAGCTGGGTGTGGTCTTCACCTGAAGGTACTGATTCTTTTGTTTGCTTGTAAATCTCAAGGCCCTTCCTTAATTGCTTTAATCATCCTTATGAAAGGGAGCCTCTCCTTCACATGCCTTGGCCCCACCTTTTAATCTTCCTAGTGCAGTTTTTCAGATCCAAATTGTACATTCTGGCATTTCTTTCTGCCCATCTGCTCTTCTTCACTGTAGATCTGCACAATATTCACCATTAAAAGTCCATGCCAACCATTTCTACATTAGGCTGTCTTGAAATATCCTCTGCCAAAGACATCAGTCCACTGCTTTTTAACTTAGCATCAGGCAAGCATTGTGGGCCTGCGGGCAAACTGCTGCCAGACCTCTTTATCAAAATATCCCAGTTGCTGCTAAGTCTTTATTTTCCCCTGGAACCACATCTTTTGCAACCATGCTTTCTTCCAGGCTTTTACTAAATGGCCGTTTAAGCTCTGCTTACAGTAGTCAACAGCCTTTCTAGCCCAAAGTTCCAAAGTCTTTCACATTTCTGCAAACATCCACATGGTCAAAGTTCTTCACAGCCAACACCGTACTCTCGGTACCAAATTACTGTATTAGTCACTTTCTGTTGCTGTGATAAAGCACCATGACAAGGAAACTTATAAAGGAAGAGTTTATTTGAGCTTATTTAAATGGCAGTTCCAGGGTCTCCATTGTGGCGGGAGGCATGGTGGCTGGAGCAGCAAGCCAAAGGGTCACATCTTGCAAAGAGCACAGGAAGCAAGAAGAGAGGGTGACTGGAGACCATAAAGGCTTGTTAAAACTCACTAAGCCTGCCCCCAGTGACAACGCTTCCTCCAGCATGGCCACACACCCCCAAGACCTCCAAACACAGTGCCACCAACTGGAGACAAACGTCTGATACCTAGAGCCTATGCGGGACAGGCTCATTCAAACCAACCACAGTAATGTAATGCATATTTTAGAGTGATATAAAATCAAATTGGAAAAAATATTAACAAGACAAAACCAAAAGTAAATGTGGAGCTGGGATGTAGCTCAATGGTAAAGTCCATGATTACTGAATGAAAACTCCAGCATAAAATGAATGAAAAAAAAAAAAACTAGTTTGTAGACATTGTGTCTAACCACAGTATTAATTTTATGGGAGTGCTTCCTTAGTATTTTCTTATATAAGGCTGCTTTGAGCTTTAAATATGGTACATCTACACAATGGAGTACTATTCAGTGGTAAGAAAGAATGGCATTATGAACTTTGCAGGTAAATGGATGGAGCTAAAGCATTTTATGTTAGTGAATAAACAGTCCAGAAAGCAAATGGAGAATGGTTTCCCTCTTTTGTGGATGCTAACACCAAAAATCCCCTAGATGAAAGGCAAAGCTGAATTACATTGAATTATATTTCTGTTTATATCTGAAAGACAAATATGCTGTTATAATGGTGAATCTCTCAATGGGCTCTAGGAATCCACCCACCAAATTATTTTCAGACTTATGTGTTACTATATGGGTGGAGAGTATGTAATCCATATTTTAGAGTAATATAAAATTAATGGAGAAAAATGTGAAATTCCCTAAGGCATAAAAAAAAGAACTGAGAGAAAGATGCCAAGACAGATGCAGATGGCAGAGTGTATGATCTGGGATGGGGTGGGATGGGGTGGGGTGGGGGGGGAAGGGAAAGGGGAATATGCCTGAACTGAAAAATGATGTATGAAATACACAAAACATCAAAAAAATAAATAAATAAATAATTCAAAGCAAAAAATATTAGACAGTAATTAAAAGTATCAGGCTGGTATAACTTAGCCTTTCTGGAGGCTTAACGACCATACTTAATGCCCATACCAATTTGGCCAAGGGGCTTAAAGGATAACTTTGTTCCTCACCCTCAGAGATCAACTAAGTCTCAGGGGACTATGCATGGGGCATCTCTTGGAATTTCCTCCAAATATGAGTCACAGTTTCCTGTCCAGGGAGGTCTTAGAGATCCACTAATGGGACTTCAGCCAGTGTCCAGTATACAGAGAGGAAGTCTGCCCATGCTTCAAAAAGGGAACCTGGTTTAGCAAGACCTGACTTTGTCCCTCGAGTGGATGGAACTGGAAAATGAAAATGAGGAAAAAAACAAAAAAACCCCAAAAACTGAGTAACCCCTGAGGACCAGATCCTCAACTGACCTTGAGGAAACAATAACCTTGGTTAATCTGGGCTAACAGTGTGGCCTTAAACAGCCAAAAGGAAAGGTTAGCCAGAAGTAAATAATCAGTAAGGCCTGAGAAATTGGACTGCAGGTATAAAACTTGAGATCTTAGTAAAAAAAGACAAAAAAAGGAAAAAAAAAAAAGCACGTTGTTTTGCCTTCTTCAATTCTTATGTGCAAGTGCAGCTACCCCTGTGGCTGCCACCTGCTTTTGCCATCCTTCAAAGACATGAGACACAGATTTTCAACCTCTTAATATGAACTGATGAAGACTCATGTCTCTCCAAGAATCTCCAAACCTTCCAGTGCCAGATGGGGACTGCTGAGACAACCAGCTTGTGGACTGAGCAACTACTTGGGGTTTTCAGCCCCTTCAGGGTATAGACTGCCATTGTTGGACTACCCAGGCTATATCATGGAGGCCAGTACAGGAAGATAAAGACAGGATGCAGTGCTTACTGAACCTCATTTGGTGACCATGGAAAGGAAAGATCCCCATGTGGAGCACAAGGGCAGGATTATGGTTGTTTGTGCTTGCCAAGGAAGAGCCTTTATGCATTTCCTTAAGGAAAACATGACATCTTTCAGCCTAATAAAGAAAAAAACAGAAATTGTAAGCTGAAGATGCTAAAACCTATGATGTCATAATCTTGATATATGTGTGCCATGCATATATGCATATTTTGGAGTGATGCAAATTGGAAGGAACAACAACAAAAAAGACTGGGTCGGGGCTGGAGAGATGGCCTAGCGGTTAAGAGCTCTGATTGCTCTTGCAGAGGACCTGGGTTCGATCCCCAGCACCCACATGGCGGCTGAAAACCATCTTTAACTCCAGTTCCAGGGGAGTCGGACACTGTCTTCTGACTTCTGCGGCATTGCACAACACGGGTGCACATGCAGACAGTACATTCATACATATACGAAAATAAATAAAAATTTTAAAAAAGACTGGGTCAAAGAACTGACTGAAACAGTAAGCTTCTGCCCAAAACAGTAAACTTCTGCATAGCAATTTTTTTAAAAGACTGATAAAAAGATAAAAGACATGTACGACAGATGCATGAGCTCTGGTGGGGTGGGGGTGGGGGGCAAGGAAGGGGGATGGGTCTGGATTTGATTAAGAAATGTTGAATGAAATACAAAAAATTTCAATAAAAAATTGGCTTTGAGAAAAAACAAACAAAAACCAAAATAATGAGCAAGACCAGTGTCTTGGTTGCCCTGTAAGAGTCAATTCACCTTATAAGTAAACTTCATTTAGTCTTTTGTTATTTTTTGTTTTTGTGCTTCGATTTTTGCTGCATTGGGAATTGAAACTTGGGTCATCATCCAAAGCTAGGCAAGCACTCTACAACTGAGCTCCATCGCCAGCTCCCCTCATCCCTCCCATCCCTCCCTCCCTCCTCCCTCCCTCCCTTCCCTCCTCCGCTCCCTTCTTCTTCCTTCCTTCTCTTTTATTTAAAAACACAGAGATTTTGGTATCACATAAAATAGATTACATTTAAAGCAAGCCAAGGAAAGATAATATTCTTAAAAGTAATAATGATTTTGAAATGTAGCCTTATATGAATAAATTTTCACAGTATTATGCAAAGTCATGCATGAAATTAAAGTTAAAATTCACAGAGGAAAAACAACCTTTAGGAATAAAGACATGACATTACAGAAGAAACCATTTCCATAGCTACTTTTTAAAATGCAGAAAAATTTTAATTCACTGACACAACCAAGTCAACATGGTCTCATTGATATCAATTTCTCATTCCAATTAATCCCACTTAAAATAAATCATTGTGTTATTTTTTTCCACTAAGATGAAGAGCAATGGATTGTGAATGTTTTATACTTTATGTGGTTTTCTACCTACGCCTTTAAATTTTCCAAGTGAAAAATGATCAAATTACACTTAGAGTGAAAATTAAGAAGTCAGACCTCATATTTGCCATACAAGATATGTTTCACATACATTTCAAAAGAATAATTAATGAAAAAGAAAGTAGTAAGAGAAACATGTAGAACAGATATTATTAGATATACCCAAAAGTTAGGGAAGAAAGAAATATCTTCAAATTTATTTAAAGAACTAGAAAGAAAACCAGACTTCAAAAGGAAACCTTTTAAATGAAGGTAGGAGAGGTTGGAGAGATGGCACACTTAACAGAAAACTGGGTTCTCTTACACTGGACACATATTAGGTTCCCAGCATCCGTATTATGGCTAACAACCACTTATAACCATAGTTCCAGGAAATCTGATCCCCTCTTCTGCCCTCTGAGGCAAATGTAGGCAAAATGTTCATACATGTAAAATAAAATTTAATACATCAAAACATAAAATATATTTTTTAGGTTACATCAGTCTTTATTCTGAGATTATAGACAGGAAGAAGAGTTTTTAATAATACTTATATTGATGAATTGTGTATTTCATTCACTATCTTTCAGTCCAATTTGGACACATTCCCCTTTCCCTGTCCCCATCCCACCACTTTTTATGCCTTTTTCTATACATGTCTTGCATCTTTCTTTCAGTCTTTCCAAAGTTTTTCCCTGCAGAGGCTTGTTGTTTTGGGCAGAGTTTAACTGTATCATTCGGTTCCTAAACCCAGTCTTTATGTTGTTGTTTTTCCCTCCCCTTTATATTGTTCCAACAGATGCCTATATAATCATTGCATATATCATCAAAATTATTAATACATCAGAAACTTATTTAATGAAGTTAGGTTTTATGAAACTTAATGAGAGAGGGAGGAAAGAGAGAAATAGAGAGGGGAGTTTGTTTTAAAAAGAACACTGATTAGTAAAGTATTGTCAATATTCCATCCCTGGATACAGGAAAATGAGGATTAAATATTACTTTACCTGATGCCTGTAATATTCTAAAAAACATTTGTTATTTTTTCTTGCCCACGTGTGTAAGTGCACACATGCAGGTCAGAAGAGGGTGTCCGAGTCCCCTGGAACTGGAGTTATGGAAGGTTGTTAGGCACCATGTGGGTCCTCTGCAAAAGCAGCTAGTGCTCTTAACCACTGAGCCATCTGTCCTGTCCCTGAGAACTGTAATATTATTTTACATGACATGTGCATGCTACAAACAAGATTATACAATAATTGTAAATGAACTCTCAGTGATTGTATGGTGAATGATTATTCTGTTTGGACTCCAGAGTATTATAATCTCTAAAAACTACAAAAAAAATTAGGTAATCAAAGAGAAATCAAAAGTATGACTATCTGAATTTCCCTGTAGAAAGAATGTTCTTCTGTTCATCATATACTTTACTTCTATCTGCAGAAATTCCTTGGATGGCTATACTCTAAGAGGAAAGTATGGGGAAAAGATGTTCTATGTGTTGTCAGAGATAGCTAGGTTTAATTTTTTATTGATGTTTTGTGTATTTCATACATCATTTTTCAATTCAGTTCAGGCATACTCCCTTTTCCCTTCCCCCCCACCTCACCCCACCCCAGATCATGCGTTCTGCCATAACTGTCCTGCATCTTTCTCTCAGTCTTTTTTTTTATGCTTAGGAATTCACATTTTTCTCCATTAATTTTATATTACTCTAAAATATGGATACATACTCTCCACCCATATACAGTACTTACAAAGTCTGAAAATAATTGGTGGGTGGATTCTAGAGCCCATTGAGAGATTCACATTATAACAGCATATTTGTTTTCAGATAAACAGAAATATAATCATAATGTAATTCAGCTTGCCTTTCGTCTAGGGGATTTGGTGTTAGCATCCACAAAAGAGGGAAACCATTCTCCATTTGTCTCTCTGGGACTTCACTCAGCATAATGGCTTTGAGCTCCATCCATTTACCTGCAAAGTTCATAATGCCATCTTTCTTTACCACTGAATAGTACTCCATTGTGTAGATGTACCATATTTAAAGCTCAAAGCAGCCTTATATAAGAAATACTAAGAAGCACTCCCATAAAATTAATACTGTGGTTAGACACAATGTCATAACAAACTAGTTTTTTTTTTTTTCATTCATTTTAATGCTGGAGTTTCATTCAGTAATCATGGACTTTACCATTGAGCTACATCCCAGCTCCACATTTACTTTTGGTTTTGTCTTGTTAATATTTTTTCCAATTTGATTTTATATCACTCTAAAATATGCATACATACTGTGGTGGTTTGAATGAGTGTCCCGCATAGGCTCTAGGTATTCAGACGTTTGTCTCCAGTTGGTGGCGCTGTGTTTGGAGGTCTTGGGGTGTGTGGCCATGCTGGAGGAAGCGTGTCACTGGGGGCAGGCTTAGTGAGTTTTAACAAGCCTTATGGTCTCCAGTCACCCTCTCTCTGCTTCCTGTGCTCTTTGCAAGATGTGACCCTTGGCTTGCTGCTCCAGCCACCATGCCTCCCGCCACAATGGACCCTGGAACTGCCAATCATAAGCTCAAATAAACTCTTCCTTTTATAAGTTCCTTGGTCATGGTGCTTTATCACAGCAACAGAAAAGTGACTAATACAGTAATTTGGTACCGAGAGTACGGTGTTGGCTGTGAAGAACTTGACCATGTGGATGTTTGCAGAAATGTGAAAGACTTTGGAACTTTGGGCTAGAAAGGCTGTTGACTACTGTAAGCAGAGCTTAACAGGCCATTTTAGTAAAAGCCTGGAAGAAAGCATGGCTGCAAAAGATGTGGTTCCAGGGGAAAATAAAGACTTAGGCAGCAACTGGGATATTTTGATAAAGAGTCTGGCAGCAGTTTGCCCGCAGCCCAAATGCTTGCCTGATGCTAAGTTAAAAAGCAGTGGACTGATGTCTTTGGCAGAGGATATTTCAAGACAGCCTAATGTAGAAATGGTGGCATGGCTTTTAATGGTGAATATTGTGCAGATCTACAGTGAAGAAGAGCAGATGGGGCAGAAAGAAATGCAGAATGTACAATTTGGATCTGATAACTGCACTGGGAAGATTAAAGGTGGGGCCAAGGCATGTGAAGGAGAGGCTCCCTTTCATAAGGAGATTAAAGCAATTAAGGAAGGGCCTTGAGATTTACAAGCAAACAAAAGAATCAGTACCTTCAGGGCAAGACCACACCCAGCTAATCCTCCAGCAAGTCCAGGGCAGAGAAAAATTGCAAACGTGGTTAAAATAGAGATTCCATCCGGAACTTACGTCCAAACTCAGCAGTTTCATTCACGTGGTGCTGGCTTTAGAGGCATGAAGTTTGCAAGAGTGAAGGGGTCATCAGTTCTTCCTCCACGGTTTCAGAGAGCTGCCAAGGTCAGGCAGAGGGCAGCAGGGGTGTCCCTGCGTAAAGTAGGCCCTGATAGGCCATTGCATGAAGCTGTGAATGTGAAGCCTGGTTGGCAGCAGAGACCCCAAGAAGACATTCGAGATACCAGACCTGTGAGATATCTGCCAAGGAGAGCTGCATACAGGGAGTGATACCCGCCTAAGAAAGAGATTTATGTTGCATGCAAAGCTGGAAGAGCTGAGCCATCTAAGCCCTTTGGAAGTCAAGTCCCAGATGTTGCATGTAGAGCTACTAGACTTGGTGTTTGCCCTGCTGGTTTTCGGTCTTGTTTTGGTCCAGTATTTCCTCACTATGCTTCTATTCCTCCGTTTTGGAATGGGAATGTGTATTCGGTTTCACTGTACATTGGGAGTTTGTAATTTATCTTTTGGTTTTACAGGAGCTTACAGTTAAGAGATTGGCCTGAGTCGCAGAAGAGACTTTGGACTGTGGACTTTTGAATGGCATTGAAACTGGTGGAGACTATGGGGACTTTTGGGGTTGGACTAAATGCATTTTGCATTTTATATGGTCAGGAGCCTATGGGGGCCAGGGAGTGGAATGTGGTGGTTTAAATGAGTATCCCCCATAGGCTCTAGGTATTCAGACATTTGTCTCCAGTTGGTGGCGCTGTTTTTGGAGGTCTTGGGGTATGTGGCCGTGCTGGAGGAAGTGTGTCACTGGGGGCAGGCTTAGTGAGTTTTAACAAGCCTCGTGGTCTCCAGTCGCCCTCTCTCTGCTTCCTGTGCTCTTTGCGAGATGTGACCCTTGGCTTGCTGATCCAGCCGCCATGCCTCTCCAGCCGCCATACCTCCCACCACAATGGACCCTGGAACCGCCAATCATAAGCTCAAATAAACTCTTCCTTTTATAAGTTCCTTGGTCATGGTACTTTATCACAGCAACAGAAAAGTGACTAATACACATACCCTCCACCCATATACCAAAATTCCAAAGTAAGAGCACAGTTGTTTTCAGATCATGAGGAATATAACATTAATGCTGCTCAGTTTGCCTTACGACTAGATACTTGGTACTAGCTTCCACAGATGAGGGATACCATTCATCATTTGTTTTTTGGGGGATTGTGTTACTTCACTTAACATAATATCTTCTAGTTCTATCCATTTACCTGCAAAGTTCATGATCTTCTTTCTTTACCAGGTTTTTGTTTGTTTTAAGAGACAGGGTCTTCCTGTAGTTCCAGTTAACCTGAACTCACTATGTAGACCAGGCTGACCTCAACTGCACAGACATCCACCTGCCTCTGCTTCCTGAGTACCGGGATTAAAGGCATGTGCCACCACATCCAGCTCGTCGTTGTTTTGGATCACTATAGGCTGTACTCAAAATCCAGTGCAGCTATTATGCCTTACCAGGTTTGCCTCCATCTCCGATGGGTTGGTGGGCACAGGTTTATCAGTACTGCCTTCTGCAATATTCCTACTTCTCAATATTTTTGTTTCTTGGAAACATGATTTAGTTTATCTCAACAAAATCCTGTAACAGCAAAAGTGAGCAGAGGGTTTAGGATTAGGTTTTAAATTGCTTAGTCAGGGTTAAGTAAATCAGTCACCCGTCATTTGCTGTGTCAGCATTTTTGCCGTCATTACAGATTTTATGATCACTTTCAGCGGTGATGAGCTGAGCATCATTGGATAACCTCCTGCATCCTATACGTTCTAAGATGTCACAGTCAAAGTGAGATCCCACAGTGGTTGGGTTTTTAAAAAACATTATTGCTTGGCCTTCTCTCTTGATATAGGATGAAACAAACATAGGTTGGCTAATTCCTAGATCAGGGCCATATAATGTTCTAGGACTCCTTACAGAGTCTGGTTTCTTCTTGTTGATGCTTCTGTGTTTGTTCTTGTTCTTAGACTGGGTCTTGTTATGACCTCTTTTGCGTGAGACTTTTCTTGGGGAGACATGAACAAATTCTACTAACCTTAAATAGGGCACCCATGACAGACCAAAGAAACAATTCTACCAGACCCCAAGTTGGGAAACCAATGAGTTTATTGGGTTCCTTACAGCAGTACAGTTTAGGGGTTATTTATAGGAACAGTGGGTGGTAGGAGTGGCTCCTTCAGCAGGTGTTCACTGCTTCCAAAACCTTGGGAAAGGGCCCTGCGGGTCTTGTTAGTTTCAGGAAGTTTCTGGAACTTGTGAGTTGTTTGTTTCCTGTGTCTCATGAATCTTGTTCTTGGAGGAAATGTTTTAATTCAGAGAACATTGCTACATAGGTCCTCCTGCCTCAGTGTCCTAAATCCTGGGACTACATGGGCCACCAGCACAGGTCTGAGTCCTATTTGTAGAGTAGTTCTTGGTGAAAGTGTGAAGAATCTTTGTGTCTGACTCAACCAGTTAAGCACACTGGCTTGTACCCATGTGGTGGTATATCTGCCATAGCAAATGGCTAGGATATAATCTATCCTAACCCTTCAGCATCTTTGAAACTTCCTTCCACACTACTATGGTAGCTATTTGAGTTACAAGACATGCCTTGTATTGCTTAATTTGGAACTCTATGTCAACATTTCTGACTCTCCAGTCTGCAGTGGGTAATGCCGACTTTGGCCCAGTAGCCAGAGAAATTGGTCTAAACAATTTATACCCTAGGAGAGCAGATGCTACAATTTCATTATTTTGGACCATTATCAGCTCTACCCAGAACCCAGGGCAGCTATTATCCTTTGCCAGGCTTGCCTCCATCTCAATTGGAGTGGTAGACACAGCTTTATTGACACTGCCTTCTGGAAATTTCCCACTTACCAATATGTTTGCTTCTTGGAAACATGATTTAGTTTATCCCAACGAAATCCTATAACATCAAATGTGAGCAGAGGGCTTAGGATTAGGTTTTAAATTGCTCATTTCTAATTCACTTGGCCATTGCTAAGTGGATAATTCCAGAAAATTAACTATGGAAATGCATATTTTTCGACAGGCTTAGTTGGATTGCTACACCTACCACACTCTGGTGTCTTATCCAACACAGTGCTGTGTCATTGACCACCCCAAATTATACACCTCCCATACTGCATCTCAAGCTTGGATTCCAGACTGAACCCAATCCAAAATGCATGCAGCTATGCTAAACTGATCAATGAATGAAGAAGGGATGCCATCATCCAAGATGGGTGAAAACTCAATCTTGCATAATCAGAAAATCCATTTCAAAATGATAATTGATTTAAAAAAATTGTTGGATTGATAGAAATCTATGGAAGGACTGAGATTAAAGCCCCCCACCCCCCAATAAGTTAGTAGTCTTTCTTTTGACTGATGTAGATTTCTCTTTGGTGTGTGTGTGCGTGTGTGTGGTATATAAATGTCTTTGCAGGTGTATATAAGCTCACAGAGGCCAGAGGAGGACGCTATGTGTCCCTGTCTATTACTCTCTGCATTATTTCTTTCACCCAGGATTTCTCACTGAATCTGAAATGAGGTAGGCACCCAGTAAGCCGCAGACATCTTCCTTTCTTAGTGACACAGTGCTGGGGCTATAACCACATGCCCAGCCACACTTGGATTTTATGTGGGTGCTAGGAATTCAGACTCAGGTTTTCATGCTTGTGAAGCAGTTGCATTTACACCCTGAGCCATCTCTCCTGCCCTGAGGCAGAGTGTTTTTAAATCATTATTTTGTGTTTTAAAAAGTTTTTACTGTATTTCTTTATATGTGTAGTTTACCTGTGTGACTTTATATGGACCACATGCATCCCAGAGCCTTCAGAGGTCAGAAGAGGATGTTGGATTCCCTGGAACTGGAGTTACAGGTGGTTGTGAGCCCCCGTCTGAGTGTTGGGACCCAAACTTGGATCCTCGGCAAGACTTTCAGGTGCTCTTAAACACCAAGACATCTCTCCAGCTCCAGAGAGCACCCAGAGTTCATCTTTTGGAAAACCATCAATGAAGATATTCCTAGTATGAGCCCCTGGAAGCTTGGCCTAAAATAGAGCACATAGGTGTGGGATGGGGAAGGGTTGATAAGTTGATCAAAGTGAGCCTCCCATGCTTTGATCTGTAGCTGGTTTTAAAGAAAGTATACCATGTGCTCTGTTGATTTCATGGAAGGTTCTAGAAAAGATGGAAATAGCATCAAGTGCTTTTCTTTAGAGTTTGTCTCCTGGACAAGTTAGTGGGCTAAGTAGGTGGTGGGAGGACAAAAGATAATTGTGAAACAGTCCTCTATTTAAAGGGCCTCAGAGCTGGGGTGACAACTAACATAGAAAATCACTGAAAACTAGGACTGTGTAACTACAACTAGACTATGCTATGATTTGACTTCTGACATGGAAGATTCATGAACAGAAATGGCACCAAGTACAGTGATCCAAGATTCTTGAGGAGGTGGGTCTGTTCTTGTCAGTGTTCAAGATTAGAAACGAGCCCTGTGTGATGAGGCCCCATGTGAGCCCCACAGGAGGGCAGGGGGATTAGAGCCCCCGAAGAAACAGCAGGAAGCAAAACATCACAAAATTTCATGGGGGCTCACATAGAGAAAGGAAAGGTGAGTGTTTCTGGCTGAGCTTTGATTATGAAAGCTCTCAAGGGGAGGGAGAGAAGTCTGAAATTTGCAAGAAGACCAGGAGCAAGCATTTTATCTCTGCCGCCATCGAATGATGGACTGTCTATGTGTTCTTATGGTTCTGAGGAAGCGGAGAACAGAAGGAAATGGCCCTGGCCAGAAATAGCTTCCAGGTTCCAGTGGATGACATGTGAAAGTGGACTTGTAGATAGCTTTGGCAAGGGTTTATAAAATACGTAGAATTAAGGAACTGCAAACACAAAACCCAGAAAGAATCTCAGTTAAAGGCACATGTGTCTAGTCTTTAGGAATACAAAACATCTATAACCCAGAGGAGTTTCCATAGAATTTTAGGCAAAAGAGAAAGTGAAGTTAGCTAGATTCATGACTTATTTTTTGTGTGTAAGCATGTCTTATGTAGCCTGTATTATTTATCTGAAATTCAGTTTTATCAAGTATACCATAGTTTTTCTGGTAACACTAGGAAAAGTCCTATTTAAAAATCCTTTGCCACTTACAGCAGATGTGGTGGCCTGCAGAAAATCTGCACAAGATCAAGCCAGTCAGTATTCTAGCATGGGTGGGGGAGGGGTTCATGGGCCCCATCCCCAGGCCAGGAGCTATTGACAATTGATGGCTGCGGGGGCAGGAAGGCAATTTTCTTCAGGCTGCTGATAGGCTGTCTATAATCCAGATGGGTGACCCCAGTCTCGGGCACATCCTGGCAGTACTAATCGCTTGTGCAAATAAAATAAACAGACATGAAGGTGAAAGAGGGAGGTACTAGGAGAAAGGGGAGTGGGAGAGGGGACTGGGTTTGAACATCATCAAGATCCATGACATAAATGTATGAAATTGTCAAAGAATCAATGAAAATATTACAGAAAAAGAAGAAAGAAAAGTTCTTGTTTTTGACTGCTTCATTTCACATCGAATGTCCAACATTGGTTTGTGTGTGTCTGTGCATGCGTGTACGTGTGTGGGTATGTGTGTGCGGAATTAACTTCATGAAGGCCTCCCTTCCACAGCTCTTACCTTTCACACAAGAAAACAACTAAGTTCTGCAAATGTCCTTACAAACATGCTCCTGGCATTGTTAGGGTCAGATCCTGAACCCTGACAGTCCTAGCAAGCTCAGCGACTTCTCCCTAGGGCACCATTTAAAGGAGAATTGAGGGTGAAAAGAAGAGAAGAAGCCCAGGGACCCCCAAGTCCATCCTCAGGGTCCTGATGTGAGGTTTAGCTCTAAATAGATGGTAAGATGCATGCTCGGCTAAGCAGTCCTGCAAGTGTAGTCCTGCCTGTTACTTTTGTCGTTGTTCCAGTCTCTCCTGCAAGGTGGTCTGACTGGTCAGAACATTGTGAAATCTCGATTTGGGACACAGGATATACCCCCAGGCTGGTGCCAGGGCTTCAGAATCCCTTCTCTAGGCATGGGATTCCTGGGGAAATTGAAATTCTTTGAGATGCAATGTTTTACCTGTGGAAAACTGAATGGAGTGGTACAAGCGCTTCTGTGGATTAGTACCTCCCCTCCTACTGTGAAGTTTACTGAAAGAGCCCTATATAATGACACTTTTAATGAGTTCTAATAGAATTTCATAGGTTCTCAACAATAGCACCTTTTCTTCTGTCTCTGTGCGCATCTCTCTCTGTTGTATGCACGTATATACAGAAGGGTGTACATCTGTGGACATTACCTAGGATGTCTTCCACTGTCTTTCTCTATCACGCTTCACTTTAATTTGTTTTGAGGCAGGGTCTGACACTGAACATGGACTCAGGTTCAGCTACACCGAGTGGCCAGAGAGCTCCAAGCTCCCTTCTGTCTCCCCAGGCTGTGAAGACAAATGAGTATTGCCACACTTAGCTTCTTAAAAAAAATTATTGAATTTTTGGGTATTTCATACATAACATCACAATCAATCTTAATTGCCATATACCTCCTTACTCATGGGTAATCTCCCATAGCCCCCCATGGGGATTCATACACTCTCTCATTTTTGTTAAGACCTATTGTGTTAAGATAGGATCCCTGGATGTTCCTCAGTAGAAATTCATCTACTGTGATCTAGTCAGCGTATCCAGAATCCCTTGCTTTAAGATCAGTTTTTTTTTTTACATGCAACAGTAATTAGCTGTCAATATGTCTTCAGCTAAGATTCTGCTGCCCATTTCTTCCGTGGCATGAGGGGATTTTGTCTGAGTTTTGGGTGGTCTTGTGCATGCTGACACCATTATTGTAGGTTCATATGAGCAGGGTCCCAGGAGCTTGTGGGATTCTACTTCCATATGGTCATGCACCTCCTCTTTGTCTCTTACAATCTTTCTGCCCCCTCTTCTGAAATGGTCCCTGAGCCCTGGGTGGGTGAAGCTTAATATAGGAGTCCTGCACAAAGACCCACACTCTGCAGGCTCCTAATCACCATTGCTTTGGCCATTTGTGACCTGGCTCTCTGTTTCATGAATGAGCTTCATTAACATTGAAGAGAAATTCATTAGTGTTTCCTTTATCATTTGTTCTATGTTGCATGAAGCTTAGGTATAGTTGCCTTGAGATGTGTTGCTAGGCCGATTCACAGACAATGTCTGAGTGTGACCAGTTGTGGTACCCTGTAATAGTCTCTGTCTGGCACAAAAGAAGTTTCTTCCATGAGTGGTGTCTGGGATACTGGACTGTAAATATGAGGATACATATTTTGGACCTAGTAAGAAGTTACATTAGTCTAGGGATGTGATAAACTTGGGGATTTCTCTAAGATCTATGACTTCTTCATCCATGTGTATTCAGCTATGTTTTTAGTACCACACATGGGTTTCCTTGCATTGAGTGGGTTTCAAGTCTAATTAGGTAGTTGTTGATTGCCCTCAAGATAAAAGTGTCAATACTGCACATTGTTCTATGCTGTGTCAATCATTGATTTGGTCTTAAAGCTAGTGTGGGACAATTGATTGACGTTCTCCCTTAGCAGTTTACGTACTTCTCTCCAAATCTATGAGAACTTGTCTTCAAGGGAAGTGGCTTCCAGGTCAGTTCCAGCTCCATTGCTACAATTCAGGTCTCCAAAGTATGCAAGTCGGACTGAGGTAAGACGAAATCTTAAAGTGGGTTTAACTTGCAGCTCCCTAATTACTAATGATATTGAACAGTTTTGTTTGGAGGGGAGTATTTTTGAGACAGTGTCTCCCTTTAGTCAAAGCTGGCCTGGAGCTTACTCTGTAGACCAGGCTGGCCTTGAACTCACAGAGGTCTGCCTCCCAAGTGCTAGGATTAAAGGCATGCCCCACCACACCCGGCTGAACAGTTTTTAAGATGTCTCTTAGGCATCTTTATCTCTTCTTTTGAGAACTCTCTGCTCAGATCCTTAGCATATTTTTTAAATGGGTCACTTGTCTTCTAGATTCATTGTCTTTTGAGTTCTTTATATATTCTGGATGTTAAGCCTCTGTCAGATGTGTCACTGGTGAAGATTTTCTCCCGCTCTGTGGATTTCCTCTTACTTTGTTGGTTGTTTCTTTTGCTATACAGAAGCTTGTTAGTTTAATGAGGTCCCACATGTTGACTGTTGACCTAAATTCCTGAGCAACTAATATCCAATTTAGCAAGTCCTTTCCTACACCTTTATCTTGTAGGTTATTGACAATGTTTTCTTTTAATAGTTTCAGACTTTCAGGTTTCACATTGAGGTCTTGATCCATTTGGAGGTGACTTTTGTGCAAGGTGAAAGATAAGGGTCTAGTTTTATTATTTTACAAGTGGAGATCCACTTTAGCCAGGACTATTTGCTGAAGATTCTATCATCCCACCATTGAGTGTTCTGGGACCTTTTGTCTAATTCAGGTGGCTGAAATTGCATGTATTCATGTTTGGGTCCTCAGTTATGTTCCATTGACATACAGGTCTATTTTTGTGCCAGTACCATGCTGTTTGTATGACCATAGTTTGACCATAGTAATATAGTTTGAAATCTGATATAGAAATCTCCCCTACATTGCTCTCTGGGGTCTTTTGTGCTTCCATATGAATTTTAGGATTTTTTTCTCTTTCTGCAAAGAATGTCATGGGGATTTTGATTAGGATTGCACTGAATCTGTATGTTGATTTTGGTAGGATGATAATTTTCACAATATTAATTCTTCTAATCCATGAGTATGGAAGGTCCGTCCATCTTCTGGTGTCCTCCTCAATCTCTTTCTTTTTTTCCCTCAATCTCTTTAAAGATTTAAAATTTTCATTGTAGAGATTTCTAATGTCTTTGGTTAGATTTGTCCTGAGATATATCTATATATTTTAATTTTTTCTGAGGATATTGTGAGTGGGAGGGTTTCCATGAGCTATTTCTCCAATTGCTTATTATTGGTATATAGAAAGGCTAGTGATTTTTGTAGATTAATTTTATAACCTGCCACTTTACTGAAAGTGTTGATCTTTCCTAGGAGTTTTCTGGTAGATATTTTGGCACCTCTTAAGTATAATATCATCTGTGTAAAGGAATAATTTGATTTCTTCTTTTTTCAATTAGTACTCCTTTAATTTCCTTCTCTTATCCTATTACTCTACCAAGAGTTTCAAGCACTGTATTAAAAAGGAGTGGAGATAGTGGACAGTCTTGTCTTTAAGGGGAATGCTTCCAGTTTTTCTCCATTTAGAATGATGTTGGCTGTGGGCTTGTTGTATATAGCTTTAATTATGTTGAGATATGTTCCCTCCAGTCCAGTTCCGCAATGTTAAGTCATTTATTTGTGCTCTTTCTGATTTTTTAATGTAGGAGCTTAGAGATATAAACTTCCTTACCAGAACTGCTTTTAAAGTATCCCAGAGGTTTTGGTGTGTTGTATTGTCTTTGTCATTTAATTCCCAGAATACTTGTATTTCTTTTTTAATTTTTCCTTTGATGCATTCATCATTCAAGAGTGAGTTCAATATCCTTGAGTTCATATAGTTATTTGGGTTTCTACTGGTGCTGATTTTAAGCTTTATTGTATTGTGGCCTGATAGAATGCATGGAAAAATTTCAATATTTTGTATTTGTTGAGGTTTGATTTGTCCCCCAGTATGAGGTCAATTTTGGAGAAAGTTCCATGGGGTGCTAAATAGAAAGTACATTTTTTGGTGCTTGGGTGGAATATTCACTAGATGTCTGTTACGACCATTTGATGTATGGTACTGTTTAATTCAGATGTCTCTCTGTCTATTCTTTGTCCAGTTCATCTGTCTAATGGAGACAGTGGGGTACTGAAGTCCCCTACTACTACTGAGTTGGGATTAATCTATGTTTTAAAAAATCCTGTAGTAGTGCGTTTATCAAGTTGAGTGCACCAGACTTTTGTGCATATATGTTAATGATTGTAATATCTTCTTGGTTAATTGTTTCTTTGATAAGAATGAAGTGACCCTCTTTATCTCTTTTGATTAGTTTTAGTTTGAAGTCTATTTTGTCAGATATTAGAATTGCAACTCCTGGTTCCTTCTTAGTTACATTTGGTTGAAATATTTTTTCCATCCTTTCACCTTAATGTAGTGCCTGTCCTTGAAGGTGAGATGGGTTTCTTGCAGACAACAAAAAGATGGATTTTGTTCCTTAATCCATTCAACTAACCTGTGTCTTTTTACTGGGGAGATCAGTCCATTCATATTTAAAGATATTATTAAAAGATGTGTATCCATTCCCATCATTTTAATTTCTGTTTGCATTCTTGGTCTAACTTTGTGTTTCTTTCTGTTACCCTTGGTTATAGTAATTTTTTTCTTCAGCTCTTTGTATTGCTTCAAGTGTTCTCTGCAGGGGTGGTTTTTCTGGACATGAATTCTTTTGGACTATTCATGTCATGAGGATTTTTATTTCTCTTTCAACTATAATAGACATTTTCCTCGGTAAGGTATTCTGGGTTGGCATCTTTTGTCACTTAGAACAGAGACTACTTTGGCCCAGACTCTTCTGGCTTTCGCAGTTTGCATTGAGAAGTCCATTGTAATTCTGATGGGTTTTCTTTTATATGTGACTTATTTTTCTTTTTCAGCTCTCAGTATTCTCTCTTTCTTCTGTACATTTAGTGTTTTTACTATGATATGGTGTGGGGAGTTTCTTTTTCTGATCCCCTCTATTTGCTGTTCTATGTGGTTCTTTTATTTGTATGCGCATGTCTTTCCTTAATTTTGGGAAAATTTCTTCTACATTCCTGTTGAAGATTTGGTTAATAGCATTATCCTGAGACTGTTCTCCTTCTGTGCCTATGATGCATAGGTTTGGTCTTTTCATGGTGTCCAACATTTCCTGCACATTCCATTCCTGTGTTTTTAATTTTTTTTTTCATAATTTTTGCTCGAGTGGCTCTAGTCTTCAGCCTTATCACCTAGTCTCCACATTCTGTTTTCCATGTCATTTATGCTATTGGTGAGGATTTCTCCTGTCATTTCCAATTGGCTTATTGAGTGCTTCACTTACTTCTGCGTTTCAGCCTCAGCTTTCTTCAATATTTCTATCTCTTTTGTGAATTTAGACAGACGTTTATGCCTATCTTTTCTTAGTTCTTTGATTTGTTTGTTTGTGTGTTCTTTAAATTCCTTGAATTCTTTGATCATGTTATGATTATTCTTTTAAATTCTCTGTCCTGAGTTTTCTTAAGAGGTTCTCATTATAGATCTGTTCTATAGGATTGGTGGTATTTGGTGGGGACATATTATTTGGGTTTTTCATATTATTATTTTTTCATTGTGATTTTGGCATGTGGGTTTCTTTGTTGGTTGTTGAGTTGAAGACCATTTTGTTTGTATTCTTGATATGCTTTTATTGTTTTCTTATTAGGTATGAGAAGCTGGTTGGTCTAGGCTTTAGGTTCTCTCTTTTGATTTCATATTGGAGGGGCCAAATATCTTCAGCTATTTAGGAGCTCCCACAGAGGTCCAATTTTGGCACCAATCAGATACTCTCAGGCTTCCTTCTAAGGTCTGGGCCCCTACTAAGCAACAGACACAGGACAATTTGGGAAGCTCATAGGCAGAAGACAGATTCAGGCATGCTCAGGCAGTCTGGAAACATCTAGGCCTCTGCTAAAAGGCAGAGAAGTCTATCCCTACAGTAGTGGGGTAGCGGGGGAGGCTTCAGATGGTCCCTAAGTAGGGGACGGGATGGCACAATGTGGGAAGCTCTAGAAACTCACCACCATGCAGAGGCCAGACTCAGGAGGGCTGGAGTATCTGGACCCCTGCTAAAGGGCAGAGGAGTCTGGCTCCCAGCTTTTTATGAGGGGTCTGAGGACTCAGACCTCAGGTCCTCAAGATTGCACGACAAAGACTTTATCAACTGATCCATCCCTCCAATCCCTCTTTTATCTTCTTTCCTTTTTGTGATCCATACATAAAGAACTAAGCCTCCAAACAGCCATCCCTGCTGCATGTTCTTACTCTGGTCCTTCTCCTGAATGTCACATGTCACGGATGCACTTGATTGTGTGGTGCTATTTTCAATTCCAGAGGACAGAGAAGGAATATGATTTCTTCACACTTTTGTTGTTTTCATGTCAGACACTGCGGCTGATCCCCTCATCCCAGGTCCAACATTCCTCAACACCCACTCAGTTCCCCAACTGCTTGCCAGACAAAAATAAAATAAAATAAAATGAAATCACTGAAGATTCCAGAAAATTGAGAAGAGCGTAGGGGATAAAAGCGAGTTTCCAGGGGCCTTTGACATCAATTTCTCTCTCTCAGTGGGTACATCTCATTTCTTTTCTGCTTCCTTTACTGAAAAAAATGTTTGACTTAAACTTTTGCTTTGTTACAGATTCTACAGAACCAGGGATGTGGTTTCTTACCTTACAATTTGTGTAATAAAAATCTTATAATCACAAAATGCTCCAGAGAATCTAGAGAAGAATTGGATTTTTTCTGAAATGCATAATAATTACCCAAAGATATGGAGAGCTATGCCCAGGAAAATGCAAGTTTGAGCACAGGGACCCGTGGAGGGCCTGCAGGCATCTCTTGGGGACAAGCGACAGACACTGCTTCAGCAAGTTCTGATACAATCTTAAATGCAGGTTCAACAGGACACTGAGATAGTTTGTTAGGGATAAGGAGTTTATTAGAAGAGTTTTTAATGCCAAGGATAGACAGACAACAGCATGGTGGGGCTCTGAAAAGAATTTAGGCCCCAACACCAGCAATATACAACATGAAGGGACCCCAAGGAGAGGAATCAGGCCTTCCGAGGCAGAAGTAGGCTCTCTTCTTACTCTCTTCTGGCCAGGTTCCCTAATTTCCAGGAAGGAGGTAGGGACGTGGTAAGGACCAGGATGCTTGGCCACCAGCACCCCTTTGATATAAACTTCAGAGATCCTTGGACACGGGGGTCTGTTAGCTTGGGACTCACCAACAATGTCCTCAGTATCTGTGAAAAGGGAAGGGCTGTTGCAAGTATCGTGGCCCAAGCGATAGTCTGAACTGGATCCCAATGTTGTATTCTTGCAAGAAACGGGTCATTCCAGGACTGTTTGCAGAAGCCATGGCTATTGGAATCCAGAAACTCAGAGATGCTCACGTGTCCCTACCTCTGTCTCCCTCTGCACCCACAGCATCATTGAATCCATTTCACGCTGTAGTAGGCCTCTCATCTTGTTCAGGTGGTATTCTAGATCGTGCACCACGGCTACAATGCTGGGTACTCTTGAGGGTCCTCCTTTTCTCAAGTATCCACCAGTGGTGATCAATGGCACCCTGGCTTCCTGTCTCCTTAACAGGCTCCAACCTGCCTTTGGGCACCATTTTGGACAGAGCAGCTCAGTCAAGTGGTATGATGATTTGGGCTTTTTGTTTTTGCATAATTGACTCCCAGTATCTTAAACAGAAGAAGGTACATATACTTACCACGCTTTGTATTTTTTATTCATCTGTGTGTGTGTGTGTGTGTGTGTGTGTGTGTGCATGTGGTGCATGTATGGATGTGTGTGTTCACATTTGTGTGGGCACATGCATATGTCTGTACGTGCATACATCCAGAGGCCAGAGGTTAACCTTGGATGTCATTCCTCAAGAGCCATCTACCTTGAGATTTTGACCCAAGGCCCACCAATTAAGCTATGCTGGCTGGTTAGCAAGCCCCAGTGACCCACCTATCTCTGCTTCCTTACTGTTCGTATTACAGATGTGTGCCACCATGCCCAGCTATTTTACATGGGTGCTAGAGAATCAAACTCAACTCCTTATGTTTGGATGTCAAGCAGTTTACTGACTGAGACATCTCCTCAGTCTCTGTATTATTTTAAAAATTAAGTTCTAAATTAATGTATAGAACCATTTAGAACACTTGATGTTGTATTATGGGTTTTGTGGCTTAGATTTCCTCCAAAGTCAGTCACACTGTGGAGCATGGTAAGCTGGACATGCTATCTTTGAGATCATTTAAAAACCAGTGTGGAGCACAAGGGCAGAACTGATGGTGGTTTGGGGCTGCAAAGGAGGAGCCTTCAAACATGACATCTTTCAGCCTAATAAAGAAAAAAAATCATAAGCTGAAGATGCTTAAACCTATGATATACGTGGCACGCATATATACATATTTTGGAGTGATGCATATTGGAAGGAACAACAAGAAGACTGGGTCAAAGAACTGACTGAAATGGTGAACTTCTGCTTGAAACAGTAAACTCCATCAAGAATTTTGAGAGAGACTCAGAAAAAGATGAAAAACATGTTTGGCAGAATGCATGAGCTCTGGTGGGGTAGGGGGGCAGGGAAGGGTCATGGGTCTAGATTTGATTTGAAATTTTGTATGAAATGCACAAAACTTCAATAAAAAATTGGCTTTGCAAAAAAAAAAAAAACCATGTTGCCTCTGTCTTAGACATTCAAGATCCCTTTAGTCTGATACAGGCTCCATATTATCATGATAATCAAAGACAACATTTGAAGCAGCTCACCTTTGAGTGGTGGAACAGCGGCAGGGGGTTGGGGGGCAGAGAATCACTTTAAATTAAACTTCTTAATCAAAGGTCTGGGACTTAACAAAGGACACTTCACCAATAAATTGGTTATAGCAATTGAATTTGCTAGAGAAATTTTTTATACGAATGGGAGGAGAGCAGAGGGTGGGGGGAGCTACCGTGGGCTTCCAGGGGAGCCTTTCATTCACACCGGCTGTCTACACCTGCTGAGCCCCCAATGCCCTTAACTGGGAAATAGTGGAGAGAAAGGAAAAACAATACTCATTCTATTTTTGCACCCTTTTCTCCTTGAGAACTTGCATCTTTATTTACAAGCAATCAAGTGGCCAGATGAAGGGACTGGGCAAAGGATGACTTTTTTGTTATTTTTTTTATGTATATGAATGTACTGTCTGCATGTAGGTTTGTGCACCTGTGTCGTGCAATGCCGCAGAGGTCAGAAGAGGGTCTCGGATTCCTGTGGAACTGGAGTTAAAGACGATTCTCAGCCGCCATATGGGTGCTGGGGATCAAACCCGGGTCCTCTGCAAGAGCAGTCGGTGCTCTTAACTTCTAGGCCATCTCTCCAGCCCCAGGATGACTTTTAATAGCTTCTGAGATCAAGTTTCCTACTAGCTCTTTAAAAGCTGGCCCAGGTTTCTATGATGTCTGATGTGATATTTTTCAGTTCCACTTGTGTGTTTTAAGAATTTTGTCCTTTTCAGATTAAAAAAAAAAAGGCTTTGAAGAAGAGCAGCAGGGTCTCTGGAGGTGGCATAATTAGCAAGGACTATGCTCTTCAACAATCTGCCTGATTCATCCTATTATCTACAGACTAACCAGCCCTCATCTCTAGCCCTAAGTTTCCATGTGTGTAAGTCTCTGGGAAGGTGTCTTTGCACAGAGCAATGTATGTTGCCCATCTGGGAATTCTGGAGGCAGCTAGTTGACTGATTCTGTTGCTACCTTCCCCTTCAGCCATTTCTTAGATATTACGGAGTTGGAGTGCTGCGTGGGAGGGCAGAGAAGCCCATCAGAAAACAAGCCTTCACCATCTATGAGAGTCCGTGTAGACACTAGACTGAGAGTGACGGAGGCGAGAACAAGACCAGCGTCAATGTGGCAGAAACCAAGACCAGCATGAGCAGAAATCATGTGTGCACGTGGACAAGGATGGTACCTGGAGCCCTGGGCGGGGCAGGACCCCGGGGCTGATGTCAGGACTCGGAGTTCGGGGTTGTGTGAGGACATTCTAACCCAGAGATGCTTAGATGCAATGCTGTAGAAGTATCACGTGTGACTCCAGGCAGCAAAGGAATGCTAAGTGCAGCTGTGAGTATTCTCTGGTGAATATCTGGGAAGCTGCCAGAGGCCTCTGCGGGGATAACTTGATCTTCTCTGGCTCTGACCCATATCAATTGGCTCATGAGACAAACTTCCTCAAGATTCTGAGACTTGAGTGTCTGTGGATGGCAAAAACTGCTGAGTCCATTGGAACTGTTGGCGGGGAGATAGGAGTGGGCTATAAGGCCATTGGAGTTAGAGGCCACTATGGTCAGAGGTGAGTGGGCATCGAGTGGCCATCTCTGCTTGGACTTTTATCCCTGGCCCAAGTGAGGACAGGTCAACCAAAAACATATGTGTCCTTCCTTAGCATCATAACCCCAATTTAATAAGATAAAAATGGTTGATTCTGTTTGAGTCTTGAAGAGACTCTAAGCAGTATGGTTGTACATTCAAGTACTTGAGTCCTCCATCCCTGGCTGGGGTCTGGCAGAAGTGGGGACTACTCCTCATACACAGTTGCTCATAAGGACGACTGGATCAAAAATTGATTCTGTAATGCTGGCCCAATGTGAAGGACAAGGAGCAGAGGGACAGGCAGTCAGAGACATCTTAGCAAAGCCAAGGGCTGGTTAGCAAGGACATCACCATGTCTGCCAAGTCTAGAAGGTTTGAGAAGGGACTAGGTTAGGAATCAGAAAGGACAAGATCTGTGCAAAAATCTGTAAAAGATAAGAAAGAGGGTCTGGTCAGATGAAGGTGAGAGAAAGAGGAATATGCTCTCTGTTGCTAAAATAACATGAATGTGATTAACTCAGTATATTACCCATTTATCCACTAATTCACTAAATATTTAAGCATTGAATATGTTCTGGGTTGCATGCTTAGATCTTAGAATGCAATGCTTACAGAAGGGACACACCAAGAGGAGGGAGAATTATTATGACTTGGAAGGGAAGAGGGTTTTGATAACATGAAGAAGGGAGCCTAAAAAGAACTGTTCCATCGGTACAGAAAGCCAAATTGAGGCTCAAGAAGAAGAGGAGAATGTTTGTGTCGGGTACAGGGAAGATCCAGGTGCCTTGTGGAACAGAGAACACAGCGTTTGTGGGAAGACACACAGTGTTCAGAGGGATTAGAACATGGAGTACTGGGGATGTGGTTGTGGACAAAAGCCCAAGGCATGTGAAGGGTCCCCGGGACTATGACAAGACATGTGAAGGGTCCCCCGGCCTATGACAAGGCTTCATCCCCAGAGCCACAGACCATTACCTTAAGGTCTTTAAACAGGATGAACATGATCCAAGCTGGGACAGGAGCTGGCATTCGAGGGAGATGTGGAGTTGGAGAGGAGAGAGAGTGAAGGGATATTTAAGCTGTCACAGTAACGGGGCTTGGTTACTGGCCAAGGAAGTGAGGGAGGAAGTGTGCAGATTTTTGGATAGAACATTAGAGTGCAGTTGGGGTTCCCAGTTATCCTTTTGGGCCCTGACAACTTTAGCAAGCAAGGCTTTGCCACCCTTCCCCAGTAGGCAAACAAAAGACTCAAGTAATTGTGAAAAGCAGAAAAAAAGATTTATTGGAAGATCTCCCAAGACCACCTGAGATGCAGGCATCTGAAGGAGGCAAGCAAAGCAAGCCTTCAACACAGTGAAGAGGCATTTAGGACTCACATTGGAATATAGGCAAGGAGAAGCCCATATGCCAGGAACATGAAGAAGAGACAACTGGGGAAAGGGGCAGGATAATCCTGCACCAAGCTCTACCAATGCTGTGGAAGATTCCTACAGTGGGATCCACCTGGGGATGGCACAGGACAGAGATATCAGAAGCACAATCGTGAACATACTTAAAGAAGTGCAAGAATATAAAGACCAAATCAAAGAATTAAGAAAAGAGAACGAAGAACTCAAGAAGGAAGTGGAGACACTGAAAATATCCCATGTTGAAAAAGATAAAGAAAACCAACCAGTGAAGCAAAGAGCTACAGGAAGGGATTGAGAAGCTCCAAAAGGAAGTGGAAATACTAAAGAAATCAGAAGAGGAAATGAAAAAGGAAATCAAACACTCATCCATTCAAGAGGAAAGGAATGGAAAAAGCCTCAGAAGCAGAATGGAGGAAGCAGAACAAAGAATATCAGACCTGGAAGATAACACAGAACAACTAAAAACCTCAAGGAAAGATTATGAAAAATTTAAAAATACACAAAAATGGAACAACCAGGAGCTGTGGGACACTATGAAAAGATCAAACCTCCGCATCATAGGAATAGAGGAAGGAGAAGAATCCCAAGAGAATGGTATTGATCAGATCTTCAACAGAATAATAGATGAAAACTTCCCCAAACTAAAAAAGGACAAACCAATACCAATACAAGAAGCACATAGAACTCCAAACAGACAAGATCAGAAAAGAAATTCTCCACGCCACATCATAGTTAAAATGCTAGACACCCAAAACAAAGACAAAAT